>ML863546.1:0-11797 GCA_009831015.1 Picea engelmannii | reverse complement strand
TAAGAAAATTGAGTCGAAACTACAAAAACCAGCTTAAAACCACTTTTGAATTAGTCCATTAGACAAAATAATGGCATAAAACTATATCAAATGGGTAAAAATGTTTTATAAATAGTAATAAAATCACAATTTACTATGTCATTCTCATTTTCACCCAAAATAGTGCAATTTGGACTAACATACCTCTGGAATTCAAACAATGATCATGGGAGAAATAGGCAATGGAATCGCAAGTCGTCTAGTCCAGGTAACTCTTCATCCCATCCTCTTCAAATTCAATGGTTTACAATTTTGAATTGGGCTCCATTTTTTTAGTTTTTAAGGGCGCAAATTTTGTTTTTCGGTATACGCAGTTTTCTACTAATATGTTGTGTATATGACCAGATATATGCCCCTGTGTGAACTACAGGGGGCTTATATCAGGCCCGACCCGCGACTGTTCTTGGATAAACCACGTATACGTGCGCAAAATGGCAAAAAATAAGTTTTTAACTCAAAAATTGATTTGGTTTTTGCAGGATGGTGTTGGAGTGGAGGGAGAGAGAGCATGAGGAGGTAGATGCAGCAGTGGAAAGGGATCCAGTGGCTCAAGTTGTATTAAAAATATGTGTTCTATACAAGTTTTGGGCTCTCAAAGGAATGAGGGCCCAAGTGAGGTTATTGGAAATGTTGGTGGGCTATTGGGATCCAGATAGCGAGAGGTTTATCCTTGATGGGAAACCATTAAGGATCGAAGTAGAGGACATCTACTTCTTGATAGGGCTTTCATGCTGAGGAGAGGTCGTGGACCTTAAGTCACGTGGGGCCGGAAGTGGGATGAAGGTCGAAGAATACATCGAGGCCCACTGTGTTGCAGGGACTTCCATGGTGGGAAGTCAAATCCCTATCTGGGCTATAGGTAACCTTAGCCTGAATATTATTGTGCTCGTGCTTACCAGGATCATAGGGTCAGCCTCACTGCATCAAGCATCGAGACCACTTATGTTTTACACACCGGAGTGTGTGATACCTACCGTGTATGATTGGTGTACCTCACTGCTGACCAACATGAAAGGTCAGCTGACAGAGTGCAAGCAGGGGGTAAAAAGAAACGTCAGGTTTTCCTCTATCCTTTGTAGCTTCTTTTCGAGCGGATCCCAAGCCTAGGACCTAGAGTGGATATCATTCCTATAGGGCCACGTGATCCATCTATGGTGCGATGGGTCGAGGTCATGAGACGGAAGGGGGGAGGTAGGGTGGTGACACCCTACAACGATGATTTTTTCTTCTGGTGGGGGAGACAAATCATAGCTCTGGAAAACTATCCCTATGCAGGAATTGATTTCAGAGGTGATCCTGATATGTCGCTTCCACCAGGAGCCGCCTACGGTGCCATAGGTAAACAATGTTTTTTATATATTTCATTTTTTGTATTTGTGTATTTGTGTATTTTAAAAGAACAAAAATATTTTTTGGATGATGTTTTTAAATATTAACTCGATACTTGTGTAGTTGCAGACGTGGGTCCACAACGGCCAGAGGGATTCCTATGACACAGGCGGAGGCACTGGGCAGATGAGGCAATGGGAGGAGAGGCAGAGAGAGTCCTTCAGAACGTGCAAGGAAACCTGTCATGTTTGACACAGAGGATTTCTATGGTTTAGGTGGAGGATCTACCTGAATCCATGCAGAGGTAGGTTGTCGGTGTACCTAGAGCATGGGTATGACTCTTCCAGTGTCTCACCAACGTTGTGGTTTGCTATCATTAGACTCATCTGGCGCCATAGGATTATATGTCATAGGACATGTATATTGGTTGTATATGTATTTTTGAGGGTTTTAGCCCCAATTTTGTAATATAAAACACCATATTTTTTGGAAAAATAAAAGGAGGGATCTTTGGCTGTACTTATATCTTACAATGTGTACATTGATTTAATGGTCTTTTTTTCTTTATTAATGTGACAAATGCAAATCCAAAACATAATTAGCGTAGGCATCGGATACATGATTATAACTTCTAGGAATGTGAAAATATGTAATAAAATCAAATTGTCGTTCTAAAAGACGTACCCTTAGGAATCAATGGAGTAACGTCAGATCACACACACAGTAATGACTGTTTAACTGACGTACAACTAACTGAGAATCTAGGCGCACCTCTATAGAGAGAATACCGTGTGAGATAGCATCGCGCAATAATTCTATAACGACGCTATATTCGGCCACATTATTCATGGATGGCCCTAGGCATACGCCACCTAAAGACACTAGTATACCCTTGGATGAGTAAATCACCCAAGTGGTGGAAGCTAAGTATTATGTATGACGACTGGCTCCGTCAGTGAATCCTATGTAGACCAAAGATTTCATTGACATCTGCCAACAAAAGGGAAAACTCAATAAGCAAGCCAAAGAAAAAAAAAGGGAAAAGGTGTATATACACTAAATTTACATTAGTATACAAAGGGTTTCTCCCAAGCCCAGGGCTCAAGCGTAAAAAAATTTTAAGTAGAGCCTATTTCTGGGCTCAACCAATTTATTCCCTTCATAATCTTCCAACTCGTAGGCTCCTTTTTCTAAAACATGTCGCACGATATAAGGACCATGCCACATGGGTTTAAATGTGCCTGCCCCTAGCGGTTCTTTGGCTTGGTCATACAAGAGGACCAAGTCACCCTCAGCATACGACCGGGGATAGACAGACTTATCGTACTGAACCTTGACACATTTCTTGTTTGCCTTGATAGTCGTAAAGGCGTCTCGACGCTGCTCATCAAGATTCTCTAGGTGTACAAGGCCTTGCTCTAAATCCAAAGTGTCAAGTAGGAGCTCAATTGCCAATTTGAGATAAGGGATTTCGCATTCAATGGGAAGTATCGAATCCACATCGTGTACTAACTGAAAAGGAGAAAAACTGGTGGCAGTCTTAACTAAGGTTCGGTATGCCCAAAGTGCGGGATATAACATGATGTGCCAGTTGGAATTGCTCCGACTGACAGTTTTTTGCAAAATGGTCTTGAGAGACTTATTGATGGCCTCTACTTGCCCATTTTCCTGGGGGTAATAAGGAGACGAGTGATCATGTTTAAACCCCATATTAGATGCTAGTTATATCATCATCTCATTTTGAAAATGACTGCCATGATCAGTGACAATATCACTCAGAATACCGAACCAGGCGATAATTTGGTTGAATACGAAAAAAGCTACAGTCTTCCAGTTGGATTTCATGGTAGGCATGGCTTCAGCCCACTTAGTGAATTAGTCGATAGCCCCGATAATGTGTTGATGTCCCCCAGCCGAAGTTGGGTTGCAATCAATCAAATCTACTCCCCACTTAGTGAAGGGACTGACGATAATGACTGGGTGAAGAGGGGATGGGTGCGAGCACATTTTTCGAGTGAACACCTGGTAGGGGTGACACTTCTTAACCACTTCAATACAATCTTTAAAGATGGAGGGCCAGAAGTAACCGGCTCGCAAGATTTTTTGGGTTGTCTCAAGCCCGAATAGATGACCGCCACAAGCCCCTTTGTGGCAATCATTAACGACTAACTCGGCTTCTTCGTGAGTTAAGCAACGACGTAAGATGCTATCTATTCCTCGATGATACAAAGTTTTACCGATGATTGTATACTTTTTGGTTTGGTATCTAACACGTCATCAATCATCTCATGAGAGATGCTAAGCGAATTTCAAGGTTTGAATATATAAAACAATAACTCCATACCCGGGGTCGGACAACGAGAAAAGGAAAATGTGTTCATCCACGAATGAATCTATATGAATAACACCTTCGTCTAATCGTGGGAAATCGGATATTAACTCTGCAAAAACTAGTGATTTCTTGGACTTGGCCGAAGCAAAGTCGAGATCAAATTCTTGTAGAATGACAATCCATTTATTATATTTTCCACCTATGATATGTATAGTGAGGACGTATTGAAATGGATTAACATCGGCAACCACAGTATTTTTGCAAAGCAATATATAGTTTCGTAAACATTGGACTGTGTGGACGATAGCCAAAGCTAGATTTTCAACATGTGATTAATTTCATTCAGGATTGACTAAATTTTGACTGAGATAGTAGATGACGTGCTCGTGGATCTCATCATCCTCCTGAACTAGAACCATACCAATTTTCTCTTCAGACACAACAATATACAACAAGTAATATATATTGTAATCAGGAGATTTTAGCAGAGGGGCCGATACCAAGGCTTTATTTAAAGCATCAAAAGACTGTTGGGCTCACTCATCCTAGATAAACGGGGTGTCTTTCTTCAATAGGTGCATGAAACCCTTAGTGATATTGGCATAATTCACAATGAACCGACGCAAAAAGTTAGCTTTCCCCTGTAAACCTTGAAGTTGTCTAATCATGTGTGGGGGAGGCAACTAAAGAATTGCCTCAACCTTAAGTGGATGTACCATGATCCATGTCTCGAATACTAAGAATCCTAAGAGACGACCAGATATAACGCAAAAGATGCATTTATGAGGGTTGAGTTGGATTCTATAGTAGCGACATCTTTCAAAAACCAATCGAAGGTGTGTAGCATGATCCATTCTCTTGCAAGAGTGAGAAGCAAGATTATCGAGGTAAGATTTGACTATGTGTTTGAGATCATGACAAGCGAAAGTCATGGCTCATTGGAAGGTTGCTCCGGCATTATTCAGGCCGAAAGGAATTTTCCGGTATGCAAATGTGCCCCAAGGACATATGAATGTCGTCTTATGTTGGTCTTTGGGTTTGATCTAGATTTGGTTATAGCCTGAAAATCTGTCCATTAAAGTAAATATTTTTCTTCCGGCACACTCATCGAGAATTTGATCAATGAAAGGTGTGGGGAAGTTATCTTTAGGACAGGCCTTGTTTAGGTTGCAAAAGTCCAAACACAAGTGAATGGTTATTTTTCTTTTTATTCATGGGAACGGGGTTGGATACCCATTCGGTCAAGGGTACCGTGTATATAAATCTAGCATTAAGTAGCTTCTCTACCTCTGCCTTAATAGTGGGGGCCTTCCTAGGATTAACATCTCTAAGACATTTTCGAACGGGTTTAGCATCCGGGTAAGTCCTAATCTCATGTTTGATAATATGGGAGTCGATCCCTAGCATCTCTTCATATGACCAAGTGAATCTGTCTCAAAATTCTTTGAAGAGGTTGGTGTAGTTCAGAATCTCTTCTGGTGAACAATATACACCTATATTTACGTTTTCAATCTTTCCAGGGGTACGAGAGATATCGATCTAGACGATGGGAGAAATACTCTCCATATTCCCTTCGGCATAAATGCCATGTGTATCAAGTGGAACTACGGTGTGACCGATTATCTCACTCAGGGTAGATCTAAAATCATCTTGCTCAATTTTTTCAAGACTTGGGAGAAAATAAGATCGATGATTCATATCATCCCAAGGTCTCTCGGAAACATTCATGGCTTCAAGGATGGCTTCGTTTGAAGGCAAAGTCTCATCCAAGAAATCATGTGAACAAGATAACGAAGTGGCCCACATGGGCCTAAGAACTATATCCTCCTCGACCGTCTTTGAGGGAACAAGATCGAGATCGGAAGAAGAGTCAAGGATAGCTTGATATGCAATATTTGTTGTTGATAGTGGCATAGCCATGCCAACATGCAACTGACCTTCAATCGATGAAGTTGGAGAATGTAGGGTCCAAGGGTCACTGAAATAAGAACTGCGGAAATGGATGGAACCTCTCTACTAAAGCGGGCGTACTGGACATGGTGTAAATGTGGTGAATCGATGCCAAGAAGTCGAATGTACCCACAAGGGAAGAATACATTTTGACACTGATATTCTCAGTTACTGGCTGAGAATTGTCGACCACAGGGATCGACGGTCGAACATATGCATTCGAGCTAGAGTACGCAAAGGATAACTGGTCGATTTTCACAATCGCCCCTTAATGAGGAAAACAAAGCGTGCGGAAAATGGAAGATACGACGATGACCATAGCATAAGTCCAATTGTGACCTAGTAACAGGTTATAATCGAGAGGTGCATCAACTAACTCTACTTCCACTTCTACCGTCTTCCCACCTAACTGGACCGGAAAGACGGGGAGAATACCATGAGGGCGGAAGGAATGACCGTCGAATGTGGTCAACATGGTCAACGACTTTTAAAGGGTTGGAGAACCAATAGCTTTCCAACAGGCTAAGGACATCACGCAAGTGGCAACACCTTCATCAACGAGTGCTCGTTTGATGGTATATTTAGAATACTCCACATGGATTTGGAACACCACATGCTAGGGTAAGTGAGGCTTCACATCCGTGACATTGAACTTGATGATCTTCGAGCCACTAGGTTATAGAGATCCTAAGGCAGAGAGTAAGGCATTCCTCTATGATGGACACGTCTGGAGTACCTCCAAAGAAAACATCGCGCAAGGTGTTTGGCCCAGATCCTCAACAATAGAGTAGTTTTGGGCGGCTTTTGCATTAGGGTTATTGGTAGAGCGCTTGAATACTCCTTTTGAAATACGAGGTGGTGGCTCTAGTTTCTCGATCTATAAATTCATCTCCAGGGGTGGAGGAGGAGCTTCTAGGCTAGTACTAGCTTTTGAAGAGCTGTAATCTCGAGAGCGAGTGGCTATATCAATTTTTTCATCGACCATATTGATACAAACATGGTCGCCATCTTGCGATGGTGGGTTTTGACTCCCACCAGACACATTTTCAGCGTTCAAAGAACTTGAGGCTAAGTGTTGGTTGTGAGGAAAAGGATTCATTATCACAGTGAGCGGAAGATTTAAAATCCTCGTAGCCTCTGCAATTTTGGGGCATAAGTGTGTAAGGTGATCATTTGTACAAAGTTTACAAGGAAACTTGACCTTACGGTTTTCTTTCATGCCCTCTCCAGTATTATCACTCTGTTTTCCATTATTATTCTTATCCTTGGGTTTATTCTTCCCACCTCTACGATTATTTCGACCTTTCCGTTTATTCCCATCTGGTTGATGGTCACCATTTGGGTTTTTCGACGACTGAACGGAATGTACATCCGTCGATTAGGTGGGTTTGCAGGATCCATATGAAGTTGGTCCTCTGGCAGACTTCGTTGTCGAGTCTGCGGACTTTACATTGGTGGACCCCACAATGCCATCGGCATGGGGCCCAGGACCCTGTCTAGGATCATGAGTTGATTGTGGTGCGTAGGGAATAAGGTGGTATAACATCCCAGACTGAGCATAGGTCAAATCGAATTGTTGGGCTCCAAAAATGGCCTCTTCCTCACTGAAGACCCCGAAAGTAGCAATGTCCTTTGAAATAGGAGCGTGAAAATATTTAAAAAACCATTCTAAAAGAAAGGTCAGGGGTATGGGAGTCTTAACTAACCATCTTATCCTACAGCATTCTTGGATATGATTCGAAATATGAGTGTCGGAACCCTGGCATAAAGTTGACAAAAGTTCAAGGCCAGCATCGTAATGAACGAGTAGTTGAAAATGGTTAAGCAAGGCTATCACTAACTATTGAAAATACCCATATGTTCCCCTAGGTAGCTCAATATACCATTGTGACGCAATGTCGATAAGAGTGCACTGAAACAATCGTAATCTAATAGAATCATGATTCAAAGAATTCAATGAGCACTAGAGGTGAAAAGTAGTGACGTGATAACCAAGGTCCTCGCCATTCTTACCTTCAAACTTTGGAATGTCTGATGAACGCTTGGTGGGGACAGGGGGCCATGTGGGATCATGGCTGACCGGGTTGTTCATTATTTTAGACAAATCTGGTAGATTAAGCGTGGCCAGAAAGGGAATACAGGGTTGCAACACCTGACCCCATCCTCCTGCAAAAGATTGAGTATTAAGAGTTGTGTTCCATCCAAGGTTCTGGTAAGGACCAGAACCTTGTCTGGAATTAAAATACCCTCCTCCGGGTGGATTCGTAAAACATGGATTGGGCATCATTCCAGCAGGAATGTTCTGATAAGGGTTATGAAAATTGCCCCCAGTTGGGTTAGCTCCAAACTGAGGGTTGTTAAAACTGCCCCCAACTGGATTAGATCCAGGTTGGGGGGTGCCCAAGACATAAGACTGACCTCCTCCAGGTGGGAATCCGGAGGATTGAAGTGGATTCATTATGCCAAAAGTATTGGTCAAATTTGGCACCAAGGGGATAGGGATATAGGGTGGAACTTGTTCGCCAGCTTGGTTGTTCCATTCAGCCGTAGAAGGATGAGACCCGGGGTTAGGGAAGAGGACACTTCCTACATTAGGATTCGCTTGGGTAACATGAGAGCTACCAAACGAAAAGGGAGTGTAAGGAGGTGTGTTTCCCCCAAGTTCAAGGCTAGCATTATGGTCAGCAGTTGGGATGGCAGTCGAAGACTGCGAAGTGAAACTTGGCATACCATAAGAAAACAAACTAGTAGCCATGGGGATGGTCTGAACATTGTAACTCGGCGAGTGGAAAAAAACCCCAAAAGGGTTAGAGGCAAGAGACGAAGAATTGACTACGGGCCGAGCCATAGTATCGGAGTAGGCCTCCGGCACTGCAACTATAGTGGTTGCAGGTGTCGAAGGAGTGAAATTAACTATAGTGGGATTGGGAGTTGATGAAATCCCAGTGTTCTAAAGACTAGACTCGGTACTCATCCTTGTGGGATCAAAAGTCTGAAAAGTGGATGTGTGTGTACCACTCCTGATAAATCTACACCTTTTAGAAGGAAATAGTTCGAAAACCAATAGTAACTGTAACAACCGAAGGGACCTACAAAGAAGTTGGTTCGACTCCACGATGACTTATGACTCTCAACAAATAAAAAGATATACTAAGTCCAACTAGTAATCAAAGAGCATACCAAAAAGTCAAACGACCAATATGCGTGCAAATGGGCTAAAGTGGCTAAGTGGCCTCCCTCGCTAAAGAAGGTATGCCTCATCCAAGAGGGACCTGAGACTCCCTGCTAAATTTTGGAGGTAACAGAATCATTTATAAGGGCCCTCGTAGGCTTAACAACCAGTTGATCAGACCCCCCCCCGGAGAGGTAATCCTTCATAAAGGTTGTGTGTTGTCTGACCCCTATCTGACTCAGGATACAAGCAGAATAACCCCTGCAAGTAACCTATGAGAAACCTAATTCAACCAACTAATAAACCATTGTATAACTGATGCACAAGTGAGAAGTCGTAAGTCCGGATCACCGTATGGGCAGGTATCAAAGCCTGAAACCTTGAAAGCACCACCTCTCACAGAGGTATGGGCACTAGCAAGATCCCCAAATATGGATAAATCCACAAAAATATCTCTAACGCTAGGTGAGTATCCAGGGGTTATCCCTTCAAATAACTTTACGTGACCTCGTGATTAACTCCGGTGTGAGTGGAGCCTCCTGATATTACCAATTATACAATGGAATTCTCAACTCCCTGTCTCATACACATAAGTTGATTTAATTCCCTTGGAGAAGTTTACTCACAAAATCCTATTCCAAGGCACTAAATCCTAGGCTAGTTTGTGCACCCTAAAAAATAAAATCATGACTAATCAATTTTAGTTTAAAGTGTAAATTTTATTGGTCGTGATTACTCAAAGAGGTATGGAAATGAAACTCATGGTGTTATGACTCCGTGTGAAAACAAAAATAGATATAATGCAAAGCCTAACTTTAACTTTTCAGTGAATGATATGCTAAATAAAAACAATGCAATCTTCAATTTTAGCTCAGAAACTCAGAAGTAAAATGCAATCTTTCGCTAAATGTGCTAAGCTAATGATAAAGGTTCAAAGACAAAAATACCAACCAATGCAAAATACCTATTCTTTTGTATTTTCAATGTATTAAAAAGAAAATGCATGGACTGATAAGAGACTTGATATATAACTTCTACTGTGTATAAAATCAATCACTCGAGAAAAATACCAAGCGGCTAACAAGACAACCCAACTACCAAGGACAAATCAAAAAAAGGAAAACAAAGAGAAAGAAACTGCCCAAAAATTCAACTCCAAAAAAGATTTCTTGTGATCCCAGATAATCTCAACATGTACCAAAGAGACCTAAGAAGGCTCAGTGATCCTCAAAACCTACCCAGTAGTCACTAAACCAAGCAAACAAGCGAGGGGGAAGTGGTATATGCTCTCGTTCAAGAGAAAAGGGCGTATATACGCCTCTTGTAGTGGGACAACAAGCGTATACATGTGGATGTTAGGGAAAAAATGGACTATATCTTTTAAAATAAGGCTAGGCAAGGTTAAAAGGATGAAAAATCAGACCCAGAGTGAACAGACTCTGTCCAAATGTGATACGACAAGAAATACAAAGGCAAAATATCAATGTAAGAAGGAAAAATACTTCAACCCTTAGAAGGAAGATCTCTCCCCGGTGGAGTTGACAATTATGTTACAAGGGAAAAACTCTCTATGGCCAAGGGTAAACCACAACAGACAGGTATGACTGCAAAAATCAACTCAATTCCAACAAGTGCTATATAAACTAATGTGCAATACAAGGAAGAAACCTACCTCGATCCAATCATTTGATGTTGTTCCATCGTTGAGCACTTTGACCCAAAGCTTTACACCTGCAAGAAGTTCTCAACAAATAAGCGATGCAAGTATATAGTGACAGTATATAAAATGAGTTAGCACATCAGATAGCACAATCCATTAATAAACATTACAAACATTCCCATGGATAATAATCATATATTTGCAATATATCGATAGGACAGGAAAGGAGTATTTCTATTAATAATTGATCAACAAAAGTATCAACATTACAGACTTCTGTGTCGACATGGTTCAAAACCAAGAAACCAAGTTCCTTCCAACTGGGTCTCCACCACTTCAATCCTCCACCAAAGGCAAGCTCATAGCAAAGAGATAATGAGATCCTCTTGACAATAAGGGAAGAGCTTGGGGGATGAACACTGTGTTCAGACTTGAGGGACAAAGGGATGCAGACTCAATATGAAGTAATTTCTCCAAAGTAACTTTGCTCTCAAAGTTGAATGCTTTCTCTCCCTTTGTCCATAGCTTGAAATTGTGCTCTTATAGCCTCCAGAATGAAACTAAAGGGCCAAGTCGTAACGTTTCCAGTATATGGAAGGCCAAAGATCAGAGATCATTTCTCGTGACATGGAAACCCAACAACATTTTGTATTTTCTGGCACAAATCCCAATATACATGAGCTGTAGTGGAGCAACAAGCATATACACATCTTGCAAAGCAGTTAGGAAGCGTATATGTGGAAAAATATATGATTTTGGCTCTGGATTTATCAAAAAGGGGGTTGATAAGTCTGCATAGGGAAATGGAAAAAGGCCCTCTGTGCAAGATAGCAATGGTGAGGCAAATCTTGCTATAACACTACCTTATTAATGGTTGCAACATCCACCATGTCTATAACTAACCAAAACCCATCTCTCCTATATATGGATAGCTTAATTATTTCATATTTAACTAATATTATCAATTATCCTATCCAACATGATGCTAATTGGATAACTCTGTCAACTAAGCTTCCTTCCAACATTCCCATTTTTGAAGGTCATGTAGGAGAAGATCCATCCAATTGTATCATGTATTTCCATGTATGGTGTTCCCCAATAGCATCACAGATGATTCCATTAGGTATAGTTTATTTCAATGCACCCTCATTGACATCATTATGAAATGGTAAATTGATCAACTATCTAATTATCATGCAACATATGAATCTATAACTAAGGATTTCCTTAAATCTTTTAAATTACTAGTTTATCATGATGCAGGAGTTGATATTCTCACAAATTTCCATCAAACTATAGCCACCCATATCATGGA
>WSFP011421232.1:0-22935 GCA_009831015.1 Picea engelmannii | reverse complement strand
TGTTGACATACCTCAGAAATGAGAAAGTGAAGATAATGGAATGTTCTTCATAGCAACGTCTTTAGCAATATCCAGTATGGGGGATCCAAATGTCTCTGTTTCATTGGCTATGTTTCCCTCTTCTTCTGCCATGTTTCCAAGCAATCTGTAGGGAGGTGGTGAATTTTCTCCACTGAGTGATGGTTCCACCACTGGGATACCTAGTGTCTCTAGTTGTTCCAAGGTTTTGTGTGGCCTTCCAACAATAGATTCAACCTCTTCTATTACTACCTCTGCTTGTTTTCTAGTTTCTCCTTTGGATGGGTTCGCTAGTGCTTCCTCCCTTTCTTGTTGTCTTATGTTTTTAATCTGAACAGTGGCTTCAGATCTAGTGCCTTTTTCTATTGTTTCAATTGTCACCTTTGATCTCTCTCCTCTGAGAATTTTTCCTGCACGATTTTTTGATGAATTAGTATAAGGGGGGGGTTTCTTTGTTGTTTTCTTTTCTAATTTTTCTGAGATTTTAGGAGCAATAAATCTACCTTTATTATCCCTGTACCTACTCATAAAAAAAATGAAATGAATGAAAAACACAGATTCCTAATTAAAGGTAGGAGGACAACGTAAATTTGGAGCAACCCCACCAAAGTGGATGCGCAGGTTCTTACCTTCCATCTTATCATCTTCTCTCCGCCCTTAGATTATCCCCAAATCCAATCCAATACTTCATCAAACCAATCAAAAACTAAAAATGCTACCTGTTACCATTTACAACTCCCCTACAACGAAGCCAAAATGTTGGTGCGTAAATATGTTTAATGTATATCTCACACTCATTTAAATCTCAATCTGGGATTCGTAATCGAAAGATTCGTTACACTATATGTGTCGAGAACAAGTAACCTACTTAAGTCTGTTGCATATAGGAAAAAATTAATAACATAAAAACCATGTTTCTAAGATTTCTAAATACTTCAAGATATCTCTGAGCTTAGAAGAGAAAACTGATAATGAAACTTAAACAAACAATAAATCAAAGAGATGTTGTCCTAGAGAAACAAGTTTGTCCATTTCAGGCTCTTGAATTGAAAAGATGAACTTTAAGAAGATTGTCTCCTATAGCAATTAAAACAACCAATTCCAACCATTCTTGAAACCAAAACCAACTTCAACCTAATGTAATTCAATCAAACCAGCACAAGGGGTGTTCAGTATAACTAAAAGAATTTATTACAGAGCATGAAGATGAAACATAAAGTCTTTTGGTACCTTGAGATACTAGATACACTATAGTCATAAACTCAAAATATCAGTTCCACACTTCAAATCATGAAATAGCTACCTTCAACATCTGAGAATGAAATGTATATTCGATCTAACACCTACTTATTCACACCAATCCAGAATGATTAACTCAATTCTCAATCCTGAAAATGAAGTAAAGACCAATCACACACACACTGTTGTAAAATATCCACACAAACACACAAAACGTATACAAGGAGGTTTACCTTAGTTGGGGTAGTGGGCCCTTGCCGAACCAACAAGGAACCTCTTAAGAAAGTAATAGACTAAAACTTTTCACTCACATCCAAGAACTGACATAAAAGATCTTCTGTATTAATTCAACTGGTGAATTGGATCAACAGTCTTTTACTTCATACATGACAATGATAAGTATCGTTTGGTTCTGATAGTATACTTTTTACATTCACTATTATCACTAGATATCATATATACAACATTCCCTATATAAGGTAAGATGATACTATCAATATCTATGGATAAGCATTAAACAATTTGAGAGATTTCACAATTAAGATTTACATCGAATTTTTAAGAATCGACTCCATCCTCATGACACGAAGTGCATGAGCGATGGAGTATCTTGTAACTGGAAAATTGATTTGGGTGCTTCTATCCAACTGTCTTCTCAAAATCTTCACCATCATTCTGGTCCAACTGGTGCATTCTAGAAACAGAGGTTCTGGTACCGGATTGCACACAGTTGCGAGTCTAGTATCGAAATAGAACAAAGCAGGTAGTACCAGAATAGCGCACGTCTTGGTACCGGAATGGAGTTGGTACCGTATCAAAACTATCTTGGGTACTAGAATGGATTTGGTACTGGATTGCACGATGTCTGGTAGTGCCAGATAGACTGCTCATAAATCAAACCATTAAGACTATACAAAATAAAACACTTTCAATCGAATTAATTTAAGAAAGTTAAACAAACATGCTTTAAATCATCAATTACCTCTTGTGGGCATGACATAACTATTAGGCATGTGTTTTGGGAGGGAATAGTCTAGTATAGGTTTATAACAGAGGAAAAAAGGCTTAGATATAGGGTAAGATAGGGCATTATCTATGTCAAAATAGGGACTCAACATGACCTATCCAATGATGTCACTTGGCTTGACACGTGGCACTCAGACCATGTCACCCTTCGTTTCTCCAAAGACCATAACACCAGGCCACATGGAATTGTGGCCACCCTCCACATGGACTGACATGAAACACACGTCATCATGGATTTCCTGGCATGACCTTCCACATTAGGAAAACTATCTTCCGCGTATTGGGTGGGTAACGTCATCCCGATAAATCCTATGGTGGATAAGGTTTCTTAGAGTATTTTTATTGGAGTCCCATATCCAATGCTACTGGGATGTCTCTAAATTATTTTGCATGTAGTCTTTAATTCTTTGAGTTTTTCTATGAGGCTTTCCTAAGACTCTTAGGACCATCAGGAGGTTGTAAAACACACCCCAAACTGTCAATATTTTCTCAACACGATGTAAGGATGAGAAATTATGCCTAACACATTGTCTATAGTTGTTCAATACCTTTCCAGCCCAAAATACCAAGTCTTACTCACTTAAATTTGCTTTTAACAATATGGGTAGTTACCCCACTTATCATATGTACAATTATTATTTCTACATAGACACTCGAAGATATAAACAAAGTCGTTGATAAAAAAATTCAAGTATTATAGCTACAAACTCCATTATTGAACCAGTCTCATCACCAATACACTCAGGGTAATGATAACTATGGAACCCATGACAAAATTACCAGTATACATCATCTATACAATTTTTATAGTGAATATTACTTAAACGGTATTACGAATAACAATTAATTATGACTAGAGTTCATAGTATTTTGCACACTAATACTCAACATTGGATTTATACAGAGTTATGCGGAATAAAAAAACACACAACAACAACAACAACAATTCATACATAGAATTAATAACATATATTCCATAATATAAAAATCATAATTACACACAGTAATTGAAATAAGCACATGATAGACACTTATCTCATGAAATAAACACCAATTTCATGCAGACCTCTAAATTTCCTCCCAACCTTAGAAATTGTTCCCCAAAAACTGAGAATAGGACTCCCATGAGATGGGCTTGAACTCCACTAGGGAAAGGAAAATCTATCCCTGGAAGTCTCTCAACAACAACCATATCTCAATATAGGTTCCAAGTTCAACAAAAATATTATAGACTCTACTTTCCCCACATGCTTGTCCCACCCAGGAAGTGTTCCCCCTATGGCTGCCCACTTCCCTTCAAGCTTCAACAAAAATCCAAAAAAGAATAATACAAGGTCCAAGTTCCGTAGAATCTAATTTCCCCACATGCTTGTCCCACCTAGGAAGTGTGCCCCCTATGGCTTCCCACTTCCTCCAGGCTTAAAAAACAAGTCGAATAAGAATAATCATAGCTCTATGATGACCACTTGACAAATCTGGGAATCCAATTCCCTACAATTCTATCACCTGGAGAGAATACACATGAGTCTGATAACCCGCCTCTTCAACTTAACTATTCTCTTTCGACGCTCTTCAGCAGAATCCTACCCTCTCCCTAGTACAGGTACAAGTACGGTAATGGCAGCATGAAAGTCCCAATGACAACAACAAAGTGAGGTGGTAGAATAATGTTCGAATGGTGGATGAATAATCTAAAGTCCCCTAAAACTTATGTGCATGCTCCCAACTTGAAACTTGTCATGCTGGACAATGCATGGGCCACACATGGTTCCCTCACATGGTGATATGTTTCCTCATAGAAACTTAGGATAAAATGCATTATCCCCTACTTTAGACTTTAACTTTAGGAATATTGGTAAAATATTCATTTTTGGCTTAAGCCCCCTTAGCTTAGCCCATTTTTTAGCCTTCCTTTCCCATTCTAGTGGAGTTCAACCCCCTTACTCTTCTTGTCAGGATGGTCTGCATGCAGTCATGTTTTCTTTCATTAATTTCCAAGTGAAAATACACAATACAAAATAGGATCTTTGGCCAAAAGAGGTTCCTGGCTCACCAACCTATACACATACTTATAATTATATTTCAACTGGGGTTTGGCTTAGGGGTATTACATTCCCCTCCCCCTTATTTATGCACTCTCCTCAATGCAACATATACATATGCATTAAAAAATCTTCAAAAAACTCCATGCCTTTGCTATTGAAAACTTGTTGTCTTTTTTATGCTCTATTTCCAAACACCTATTCATCTTTTCATACTTCAGCTGGAAGCCACATGCTCTATTCCATAGAGATGATTTAGGAAAGAATTATGTTCATGGTGGTATTCTTAAGCTGTCTCTTCCTTGTTTCACTCACCCTTCTAGACTCAAACATCCTTTCATTGCTACACAGTCCTTCAACGATCCATATTTCCAAGGCTTTCACACACAAGGAGAGTGCTAGCTCATCTCCATACCCTCACTAAGGTCTACTCTTTATGAAAAACATAAGGCTCCAATGTCTAATTAGTAGCCTTTCCATCCAAGCTTTCCATCTTTAAAAACTATTATCTCATCTGTAACACACACATACAATTATTATGACACAGTATTAAAAAACTTTATTTAGAAATTCAAATTTCATAAGGAAAATCAACTTTTTCCCAAAATATGAAATTCTATCTCATAATTTTCTTGGTTGTTGCAACAGTAGGTATCAGTATTTATGATGGCTCTCTGCAACACCATACTTGAGACCACTTTTTCTGCAATGCGGTCATCTTGCATTCATCCAACATATTATTAGTATTTCATGTACCATAAAACTCTATTGTAATACTTACAAAGGCTCACAACCGATTTCAGAATTGTCTACTCTTAACAATTCAATCACAGCTATCAAACCATTTATTTAATAGAATGAAATTATTATTCTCTGCATGTGCGTGTTCAACAATTAATATTTTCATTTTTAGACCCATTCCCCATAGGAACCGAATTCACAATCCCGAGATATCTTTCTCATGACAGTTTGTCTCTTTTATAATCAACATGCATTGGTCTTCCTCATGGACTTACAACAATGCCATACCAAAACCTTTCTTCTTGTAATTTCCACTTCAACCAACCAAACAAATTGTTATTTCTCATGCACATTATATTTTCATTGCCCACTTGTAGTGGCTCACAAACAATTTTCAGAACTGTGCAAACTATCAATCAAATTTATCTACTCAAGAAGGAAATACCATTCCTTACAAATGCATTATTTTAGCATACCAAACCTTTCAAAATGAAATCATAATTCAAATGAACTTAATCAATGTTCCAATATCCATGGCCTCATACACACACAATGCACCATCACATTGATTTTCAAATTATTACTTTTCATATTAGGCACTTTGTCTTAGTGGGTTGGAACTCAGCCAACCTTTTACCACATGGTTCCTTATACTCATTTATTTTTACAGCATGACTGTGTTTTCCAGGGTGCCAACATTTATGGCCACCCAATTCCTCTCTATACCATTCTACAATTCTGCAAAGTACTAGAAGATACTTCTTCCACAATGGCAGTCCTATATATACTTACTCTCTTATCACATGTATCTCCTTAATGCATTACATCATCATGCTAACTTCGAGCAATTTTGTTCCCACTCACTCCTTGTGACATATATTTGTTCATGCATTTTTCCAAGGATTTCAATCATCCTCGACTATTAGAGGTTCACACCTCCATCATTCAGGTTTTTCTTCCTGAATCCTACCCTACTTGGGTATCAATGGCATACAACAACCATTCAAATCACATGCATATATCAATAATAGACTATTTAGAAGGGATTATTACCCAATTCCCTTTTACCTCTTATGTCACACGGGCATGAAATCTTTATACTTGTTCTGGCTTCCAAAACCTTCTCTGCTATTACCTCTTCAGTGGTGCTTCCTAGGGACTTCTAAAATCTCGTTCACGATTTTTTATTTTATCAACAACCTTCTTGCATTCACTTTTGTCTAAGATTTTTCACTATTGGCAATTGTCATTCGCTAACAATTCCAATCTTCTCTATATGTAACCACATTCACATTTTACATTAGCTACCATGTAAAATCAAATGCATGTACCATAGCATTTATTTCAATAAACCTTTTCATATATTCCTTAGAATATCTATATGCACTCCATCACATTGTCCCTAATGTTTTCATGAGTGCAACCACAATCAAATTTCAGCTACAACTGTCAACATTTAAAATATCTACATTCGTCAGCATATGAGTTTCTCATTCCAGAGAAACATAATAGGCAACAAGAAATAAGTTAAGGGATTATCCCATCAGGGAACTTTCAGCCTAGCTGAATTAATTTCAAGGCCCCATTTCCTTCACACACTATATATTAACCAAACTCATTCATTTAAACACATTTAGTATTGTATCTTTCAGTTACAAAATGTACTTATCTTCACAGTTGTCATTTTTAAGCATAAAACTCTGTCTTATTATTCATAGTTTCATAGTGAGAGAAGTATTAATCACTTTCTTCGTCTTTGCTTTTACAATTTATCCCTCCTTGGATCTGCTTGTTCTATCTCTTGAGTAGTCATATACATGTTCTCCTTGACCTTCTTGGATAATTCAACATGCTACAACAACAATTTGTTTTTTCATAATGAATCATGAACTTGTGCATTCCACATATTTTCCAACTAGAGATCAGATTGGTCCTCATCTGTGTGCAGGTCTTGGTACGCATGCATGATATTTTAAAATGGAATCCAAGGTTCTTATATAGTTAGGTTATGCAAATCACTGCTCAATTCTCAACAGTCATTAAGGTTATAGCTTTATTCTCCTGGAAGAGTTCTTTACACAGTTCCTCCACATGAACCTCTTCAACATGCAACTCTCTTGTTGCATATCCAAACGGTCTGACATGACCTCCATTCTTGAGTTAGCCTCAAATTCATTATTTTAGAGTTCTATCCAATATTCCACAAGGAATATAAGCTTGCATTTCAGTATGCATTTCATATTCACATGTTCAAACCTGTATCTTTATGTTATCATATTTCTTTCAAACTATTCTTTCATACATTTAACCACACATAGTATCATTTTGTGTGTCTACCTTAGGCACACTTGCATATTCTCTTTACCAATTATTTTAACTCATGATTATTCACAATTGTTCTCATGCAATCCTCAAAGGCATAACCATGTTTCATTTTATCATGACAATAAAGCCTCCCCACTCCTTTGCTTTCTCATCATTTTATACAAACTTTTCCCGAGGAAACGAACACATCCCCCTCAAGATATTATTTGATCGAGACAAATCAAACCCTTCCAACATAGGGTCAACCATGCATCCATGGCATTATTTAAATCTGGAGAGTACAAATATTGCCTCACGTTTCACTTATTCATAAATTCATATCATACTTTTAAGCATGTATATGCATATTTACATATATGCAGGTGCATCACTTACACATTTTTACCTCATTCATTCATATTGATTTAATATTATCCAGTTTTGATGAGACTTTACAGTCACTTACACAACCAATATCATCCATAAAATCATAATTATATTTTCCTCATTACAAGATAGCAGCCAACAAAAGGGTCACCTTTGATCTTTTCTCTCTTATCATTTCATCTTAGCTCTTTTTGAAGAATTTCCTAATTCCCCAAGTTATCATTTTAACAAAATACCCAGATCATCATTAACCATATGATTCATGACATCATCATATTTTTACATCCAATAATAGACTATAATAAGCCTATATGCATGCTCAATCTTTTCCATATGCATTTTGGCATATCATCGTTCCCCAAGCATTTTACCCATGCTTACAGTGTAGATGTATTCTAGGTGTCTTCCCTTTGTATTTGCATGCACAAACATGTCCCTAGATTAATAGGTATATAATTTCTCTTATAACAATCATGAGCATCATAAACTTGCTCGTGTGT
Source organism: Picea engelmannii (assembly GCA_009831015.1). Lineage (NCBI taxonomy): Eukaryota > Viridiplantae > Streptophyta > Pinopsida > Pinales > Pinaceae > Picea > Picea engelmannii. Next base: position 14,678 of record WSFP011421232.1, on the reverse strand, counting down.
TCAGACCTCTTTACCTCTTCCAAGAGGTCTAGCAAAAATCCAAAGGACTCCTTTTTAATTGCTCACCTTGGTTATTCTCCAACAACCATTTTCATTCACTATCCATCAAATAAAATGACCTTACACATTTTCCATTCATCCTATGATCATGAGGAATCATACACATATACATGATTTGATCTTTTATTAAAACAATAATTATTACTTCTACGAATTCTATCAATCCATACCAATTTCCTTTAAGAAGAAGGAATTTTCCATAAGGGTATTAACCCTTATATAATCAACCATCTTAATTACAAGATACTCTACCTGCCCTCACCAATAGACATTATTTTACTTAACAAAACAACTCAGCTCATGTCCCTTGTATGAACTCAGGCAGTTTCATAACATAATTTATGCCACCACTGCCATGTACATTCAGGTTTTACCAATAATAAGCATATCAACATATTCCTACTCTCGTAAGAGTAGTCATCAATTTGACAGAAGGACAATATAATTTCCCCTTGTTGTAATTTAGCCAAGGTTTCCAAGGTATAATTTCAAGGTTTCCAAGGTTACCATCTACGTGAACCCATCATGCTCCTAAGCCCACTATCTACACATTACACATGTTGACCTATCCAACGATGTCACTTGGCTTGACATGTGGCACTCATACCACATCACCCTTTGTTTCTCCAAATACCACAACACTAGGCACCGTGGCACCGTGGCCACCGTCCACATGGACTGACATGAAATACTCATCATCATGGATTTCCTGGCACAAACTTCCAAGTTAGGACAAAAATCGTCCATGTATTGGTTGGGTGACATGATGTTGATATATCCTATGGTGGAGAAGGTTTATTAGAGTCTCATATCCAATGCAACTCCGACGTCCCTAAATTAGTTTGCATCTAGTCTTTAATGCTCTGAGTTTTTCTCTAAGGCTTTCCTGAGACTCTTAGGACCATCATGAGGTTGTTAAACCCACCCTAGACTATTAATATTTTCTCAACATGATGTAAGGATGAGAAATTGCACACAACAAACTGTCTGTAGCTGTTCAAGACTTTTCCAACCCAAAATAACAAGTTTTACTACTTAACTTTGCTTGTAACAAGATGGATAATTACCCCACTTATCATATGTACAATTATTAATTCTACATAGACAGTCCAAGATATAAACAAAGCCGTTGATAAACATTTTCAGGTATTAACAACTACAAACTCCATTATTGAACCAGTCTCATCGCCAATACGCTCAGGGTAATGATAATTATGGAACCCATGACAAAATTACTAGTTTACATCATCTATATAATTTTTACGTGAATATTACTTAAATGGTATTACGAATAACAATTAATTATAACTGGAGTTCATAGTATTTTTCACACTAATACTCAACACTGGATTTCTGCAAAGTTATGTGGAATAAAAACAACACACAACAACAACAAGTCATACATAGAATTAATAACAAATATTCCATAATAGAAAACTCATAATTACACACACAATAATTGAAATAAGCACATGATAGACACTTATCTCATGAAATAAACACCAATTTCATGCAAACCTATGAATTTCTTGAAATATCCCTGATCCAACTGATCTGGATATTTACTACGGATCTAGTGTTCTTTCTTATAGATCTGATACTCTGGGGGTTTCTGGATGCGTTTTATCTTCAGATCTGATACTCTATGGGGTTTTGGATGTGTTTTAGTTATGTGCTTGAGATTTTTTGCGGTTGTTGCATGTGCATGTTATACATTATGGTTTAAACAGTTATATATATGATGCATGCGGAAATAAGGAACATCAACCGCCCAATAATATGCATTATGAGATTCAAGCATGGAAATACAATGAAATACTAGAAATGTAGAAGATAGTTATCAGTTAGATATCATGGATCGTCATTGGAATACAAGAAAATAACACAAAATACTCATTATCAGAAGATGAAGGCAACTTTGATGCATGCACAGATAGATTGACAAAATCAACGGTTCTGGAAAACCACGGTAACCGCTACAAACTGGAAAACTCATCCGGAAGGCTATACCCGTCAGAATGAGCTGGAAACTGTCCCAATAGAAGTTCCCTGGATTCTATATTGATCCTGGTGACTATCGAAAGGTAGATGCGTCCTCTGATGCTCTGGATCTCGTCCCCTGGGGGTCTGTGCACCTCTTGGGCTCTCTGGCTGCATCCAAATGATTCCACCAACGAAATCAGCTCATATAGGACTCAAAAGATTCACCCCGACAAATGCGTAACTGGGTCAGAAGGGTTTCCCCAGATATGATTTGATGCTCCATCTATAACCCCAACTGTCCTTCCAAAAGAGTTGCAGCCTAGATGGTTGAATGATGTGCTCTGAAGGATTCCACCATCTGAATCTGATGGGAAGTGGCTCAATCTATGCACCCTAGCTGGATCTCAATTGGTTCGGAAGGAAACTGCAATCTGAGCTATGATCTCATGCAGCTACACAACCCCTCTATCTGACCTCACTCCCTCATTAGATGAGCTGTGCAACATTGCAAACTGAATACTCCTGAATAACACAATGAAATACCTGGATGGTATCTCCGATGGGCTAGGGTGTGTCTCTCAACAATGAAACCTATCAATGGTGGTAGTTTCCTCCAAAAATCCACAAAACAATAGAAGTTGAATCTCTTCCTCCTCTGGGAACTCTCAACATCAAATCATAACAATGCATAATGAGGAATTAGGTCGAATTCCTCCCTTTATACTCTTTCTGATCTAATTCACCATTAACCTCACTTAAGCTAGGCGCTTTTCCTCCTAAGGTGAGTAATTAATTAATTAAGTCCCCCTTTAGTACTTGTTCATTCTAATTCTTCGTTGACTTAGGCTTAAGTGACTTTTCCTATGTTTTTTCGATTAATTCATCGTTTAGCCACCAAATCACCCTTATTTCTCCCTTTGCTCCCTGTTTGTGCCTGACTATATTCTATGAGAACACATAGACTACTAATTCACTCCCTGCTAGCCTACTCTTGGGAACGGGAATCAAAGTCCTCCCTTCCCGGGATTGCTTTTCCTCAAGAAACATCAATCCTGGGTGCTGCAAAATACGGTCTCCCTCCCATGTGGCATCCTCCACTGGAAGACCCCTCTATATAACCAAGAACTCTCTGATGACCCTGCTCCTTAACCTATGCTCTCTCTTCTCTAGTAATTCCTCTAATACTAGCTCCAAATGGCCCTCCTCATCCAAGCATGGCAACTCCTCTGAAATGCCAACCTGTTGTCCCACCGCCTTTTTAAGGAAAGAGACGTGAAAGACATTATGAATCTTGCTACCCTTCGGTAGCTCTAGCTCATATGCCACCTTGCCTATCCTCCTGATAAATCTATATGGCCCATAAAACTTCGGATTCAGCTTCTCTGCTCTGCTCCTCTTCAAGGAGGACTGTCTATATGGCTATAATCCCAGAAAAAACCAAATTCCCTACCTCAAAACTGTGCTCGACTCTCTATCGTTTGGCATATATATTCTATTGGTTCCGATTCGTCTACAATTTCTCCCTCACTACCTGCAGAATCCTTTGACTCTCATCCACCCAGTCTTTGACTCCCGGGACCCTGTTGTCCCCAAACACATTCTCCATTAAGGAGGGTGCATCGTATCCATACAATGACTTGAATGGTGACATCCTGATAGACATATGGTAAGTTGTGTTGTAGAAATACTCACCCATGTGCTCTTCTGCCTCCCCACATAGTTCCTCATATACCCCTCCACCCATTTTTTGACCATATTTTTCTGTCCATCTGTCTGTGGGTGGTAGATGGCACTCATAGCTAGCTTTGTTCCTGTCAACCTGAAAATCTCCTGCCAAAACACGTTGATGAAGTTCCCATCTCTATCACTGACTATATGCCTGGGTAAACCATGCAACTGGAATACCTCCCTAAAAAATAACTATGTTACCTGTATGGCCTTGTAGTCCATGGGTATGGCGAAGAAATGTGAAAATTTGGTCAGCATGTCTACCACCACAAATATACAGTCACTGCCCCGCACTCGAGGAAGCCTTGTAATGAAATCCATAGAAATGATCTCCCATTTCTGCTCTGGAATGGGTAGAGGTTGTAGAAACCCTGAGGGGTGTGTCTTCTTGGACTTGTTCTGCTGACAAGTCGTTCACTCCCGGATGTGTTTCAGCACATCATCCTTGAGACCCTTCCATGAGAATCTCTCCATGATCTGCCTATATGTTTTGAAGTACCCCTGATGCCCTGTTGTAGGTGAATCATGACACACCTTCAGAATTTTCCCCTTTAGGGTAGATTCTGGAACCAAGTAGATCCGGTCCTTGTATAAAATGACATCATCAAGAACCTGTTATCTATCATCAACCACCTATCCTTCCATCACCTCATAAGAAAATATGTTTTTGGAGTACTCCACCAACAATTGAACTTTCCAATTTGTACAAACGTCCATCATCGAACACCCTATTGGCCTCCTGGACAAGGCATCTTCTATGATATTCCTCTTTCCCTTGACATAATCAATGTCAAAGTAAAAGGCTTGGATATTTGAGACCCACTTCTGCCATCTCTCACTGAGGTCTTTTTGATCTAGGAAATACTTGAGACTGTTATGATCAGTCTTCACTACAAATCTATTGCCTACCAGATATTGCCTAAATTTGGTCAAGGCATGCATGATTGCTAGCATTTCCTTGTCATAAATAAGATAGAGTCTCTCTGAATCGTTGATATTTATGCTCTCAAACACAATGGGGTGCCCCCCCTGCATCAAAATTGCTCCAATCCCCACCCCTGATGTGTCGCACTCTAAGACAAACAGTTGCAAGAAGTATGGAAGGTCTAGAACAAGGAAGGTACTCATAACCTCCTTCATTTTATCAAATGTTCATTGTGACTCCTCTGTCCAATGAAAAGTGCCCTTCTTGGTCAAGTCTGTGAGTGGTGCTCCCAACTATGAAAATTTGTTGACGAACCATCTGTAGTAACTGCATAACCCAAAGAATCCCTTTAACTCTGTGAGGTTCTTGGATGTTGGCCAATCCAGAATGGCCCTGATATTCTCTTGATGAACTTGTACTCCCTGCTCACTGATGATATTCCCCAAGTACAATAGTTCTCTCATGCCAAACTCACATTTGGATTCCTTGGCATATAATGAATGTTCCTACATAATGCTCAAGACCTCCTCCAAATGTGCCAAATGTTCATTCCACTTCCTGTTGTATATCAATATATCATCGAAGAACACCAAAAGGTATTTCCTCAAATCTCCTCTAAAGATCTGGTTCATGCAAGAATGGAAAGGGGTCGGTGCATTGGTCAACCCAAATGGCATGAACAAGAACTCAAAATGTCTGAAGTGGCATCTAAATGCAATATTCTCTATATCCTGCTCCCTGATACTGATCTGATGATACCCAAATCACAGATCAATCTTGGTGAAGAAAACTGCCCCATGCAACTCGTCCATCAACTCATCTATGTGCAAAATGGGGTACCTATTCTTTATCATTTTCTTGTTAAGAGATCTGTAATCAATGCACATATGCAATGTGCCATCCTTCTTTAGTACCAGAATGACTGAAGAGGCAAAAGGGCTCATGATGGGCCTGATGTGCCCCATCGCAAGAAAATCTTTGATTTCTTTATCAATCTCTTCCTTGAACCTCTTGGGATGCCTATAAGGCACAATGATCACTAGTGTATCCCCCACCTCCAGCTCGATCATGTGCTAAAATCCTCTATCTGGTGGTCTTCCTGGTGGTATCGGCCCAAACATTAGCTCATACTAGCTCAGAATCTCTCTGATCTATGGATGGTACTGTTCTCTTCCCTCTGAATCCTTCCATGTGGTGATCAAACACTCTGTTGCATAGGCCACATCACTGTGATGGAAGATCCTCTCCATCTTTTTTTTGATAATGCTCATGGTGCTCCTGTAGACATGCCTCTCGGTACCATTATCAATCCACTGGTGTCTCTGAATCTCATGGTAAATGTTTGATAGTTGAACCCAATCTCCCCTAATGAGTATAACCACTATACCCCAAATACTGCATCTGTATCTGACAGGTCAACTACATAGAAAGTGTCTTTCAAGGTGTATTTTCCTAGTTTGACCTCTAGGTCTGGGATCATGTCCAAACATGTCATCGTGTATCCATCTGCTACTGCTACGTGGAATCCCTCAAACTCCTTAGTGCATAACCCCCTCCTGGCTATTAAGGATGCATCTATGAAATTGTGGGTGGCCCCACCATCAACTAAAGCGATCATGCACTACCCTTGTACAAGGCCCTTAAGCCTGAGAGTGTTGTATTTGGGTACTCCTGAAAGGGTGGCTATGGTTCCCCCTCTCACCTCTCTATGAGGTTTTGTATCCTCCTTGGGATGTGACCCTATTGGTATTTGAGGTTTCTTCGGTTGTTTCTTTGGCTCATGAGTGGTCTCATCCTCTGAATCACTATCTGCTCGTGCCCCGATATCCTTGTCCTCCTCCTCACTTCCTGAGTCCACTTCAATGTAGTGGATCTGTCCCTTTCCCATGCATCTATGCCATGGGACCCAAGGCTCTCTACAAGAGAAGAAAAGATTCTTCCTCATAAACTCTCGTCTCATGCCATCATCCAAATTCTCCTTGCCTTTCCATTCTCTATGGAATGGATTTTGGTCTCAATCCTTCTATGGTATGAAGGGTTTGGAAAAGGGTTTAGTTTTTGGCACTGAGTCCGCCAAATCTCTAGTGCGTAGGATGACATCCTACAAGGTGTGAGGCCGTTATGACTTCACCCATCCTCTCAAGGGTTCTCTGATCCCTTTCGTGAATAACATGATCAACCGAGGCTTAGATACATCTTTCACTGCCACTGCTACCCGTTGAAACTATGAGACGAGTGCCTCTATTGTGCCAGTTTGTCCCAACTGGGCTAGATCTCTGAAATGGATCTCTGGATCCCTCCTATCAAATCTTTCCATGATTCTCTCTTTGAACTCTCTATAGGAGGTGATGTGACTATGGCCCAATGTCACCAATCCATGATACCACCACTCGTGTGCCTCACCCTCCAAGTGTAAGGTAGCAAAATTGATGGCCTCTATCTCGGTCATCTAGTTGATCTTGTAGTAGGTGTCTAGCTTCTGTACCCAAGCTCTGGCAGTGCATTTGGACAATCCGTCGAAAGAAGGTATGGTGAGTTTACCAACTTTCTGGATGAAATCAATGTTATGCCCCTGCTACTACTATGACCCTCCTCTCTGTGGCTCTCTGGGGAAGTTCCCGAGTCTGAGTCCACAATACTCGAATAGGGTCATGTCTTGATGGAATTCACAACCCAACGTTGCATACTCCCTCCAATACTCTGCAATGTCCTCTGCATGAGTGGGCGGTCTCTGTTCTATCGGCAGTTGTGCTGCTACCGAGGGTTCCCTCTGGAAACTGGGAAACAAATGTCGGGGAATCCTACTTGCAAAGGTGTATGTGTGAGTGGGTGACTGGGGTCTACTACCTACCCCTGAGTTTACCTGTGCTGCATGTGGGGATTGTGTGCCCAGGGTGCCCACCATAGACAATCTATCATCCACCTGTGCCAAGGACTGAGACATGGTCTGCTGACTAGCTAACATATCGTTGATAACCTGCATGAAGGTTGCCTCTGGTTCCATGGGGGCCTTACCACTTCCCTCTGGTCACTCATATCTATCTCCTAGCATCCTCTTAGCCTCCCGCTCAACCTCACGCTCTTCTCTTCTCTCGTCTTCTTTGTGTGCCTCTTCCTCTTCCTTTGAGTTGGGAGGGAAAGGAGGACAATCATGCCTAGGCCTTCTTTCCTTGTGCATGTCGTAACTGACATATTCATCACCTACGTGCTCATGACCATTTGGGTCTTCTGCTATACTCATCGTCTTTAGTCACAGGCTGGCAGGAGTAAAGCTATGATACCACTGAAATATCCTCGATCCAGCTAATCTGGATATTTACTACGGATCTAGTGTTCTGTCTCACAGATCTGATACTCTGGGGGTTTTTGGATGCATTTTATCTTTAGATCTAATACTCTGGGGGTTTCTGGATGAGTTTTAGTTATGTGCTTGAGATGTTTTTGTGGTTGCATGTTATACATTATGGTTTAAACAATTATATATATGATGCATGCGGAAATTAGGAACATCAACCGCCCAATAATATGTATTATGAGATTCAAGCATGGAAATACAATGAAATAGTGGAAATGTAGAAGATAGTCATCAGTTAGATCTCATGGATCGTCACTGGAATACAAGAAAATAACATAAAATAATTGTGATCATAAGATGAAGGTAGATCTGATGCATGCACGGATAGATCGACAAAATCGACGGTTCCAGAGAAGCACGGTAACCGCTACAAACTGGAAAACTCGTCTGGAAGGCTATACCCATCAGAATGAGCTGGAAACTATCCCAATAGAAGTGCCCTGGCCTCTATACTGATCCTGGTGACTTTCAGATGGAAGATCTATCCTCTCATGCTCTAGATCTCATCCCCTAGGGGTCTACGCACCTCTTGGGCTCTCTGGATGCGTCCAAATGATTCCACCAACAAAATCGACTGATATAGGACTCAAAACGTTCACCCCAACAAATGCAAAACTGGGTCGAGAGGGTTTCCCCATATCTTCTCTGATGCTCCGTCTATAACCCCAACTGTCCTTCCAAAAGAGTTGCACCCTAGATGGATGAATGATGCGCTCTGAAGGATTCCACCGTCTGAATCCGATGGAAGTGGCTCAATCTATGCACCCTGGCTGGATCTCAACTCGGTCGGAAGGAAATTGAAATCCGAGCTCTGATCTCGTGCAGCTACACAACCCCTCTATTTGACCTCATGCTCTCATTGGATGAGCTGCACAACACTGCAAACTGGATACTCTTGAATAGCACGGTGAAATACTTGGATGGTATCTTCAATGGGATAGGGTGTGTCTCTCAACACTGAAACCTATCAATGGTGGTGGTTTCCTCCAGAAATCCACAAAAAAGTAGAAGTTGAATCTCTTCCTCCTCTGGGAACTCTCAACATCAAATCATAACAATGCATAATGAGGAATTAGGTCGAATTCCTCCCTTTTTACTCTTCCTGATCTAATTCACCATTGACCTCACTTAATCTAGGCACTTTTCCTCCTAAGGTGATTAATTAATTAATTAATTCCCCCTTTAGCACCTTTTCGTTCTAATTCTTCGTTGACTTAGGCATAAGTGAATTTTCCTATGCTTTTTGGCTTAATTCATCGTTTAGCCACCAAATCACCCTTATTTCTCTGTTTGTTCCCTATTTTTGCCTGACTATAGTGTACAGGAACACATAGACTACTAAGTCACTCCATGATGGCCTACTCTTGGGAAATATACATCACATTTCCTCCCAACCTTAGACACTATTCCCTACAAATTGGGAACATGTCTGATAAAAAAATGATAGGTTTTACTAACAATTGCAGGTTAATTTTAATGTACTTTGTGCATCAGATCGATAAGAATGCGAAATACATAAACTTTATTATTTGTTGCGGAATATCAATTATGAATTTTACTCGATGCTCATTAATGATTAAAAAGTTCATCCATTATAAACCATGTTGCAAATTAAGAGAAGATAACAACAAACAAGAAAGAGAAGTAGACACAAGAACGTGTTAACAGAGTTCACCAATCTTTGGCCACGTCTCCAGACCTGCTTCCAAGTGGAGGACCTCTTTATTGCTCTTCAAATGCTCAAGTTCTCTTTACATTGGCTCTTTTCTGTTACAAAAGGATTTTGATCTGTTGTACAAGACCTCCTTGTTCAGTTACATACATGCATCAACAAAACTCCTCTCAAAACATCAGAAAATGCCTCTCAAAACATGAGAAATGGCCAAAATACACAAGCTGCTCCTCAAAATCCTTGCATCCAAAAGTTACCCCTCAAGCTCAAAAAGCCTGGTTTATATAGTTTTTAGGCTCAACAAGTGAAGCCCAACTTCTCTTGAATATATGGCCTCTTTTTGGGATCAAATCCCCCTTCAAATGGCCAAAATATCCTCAAAAAACTAATTATGGTCCAAAAATATCATATTACAGGCATAAATCAATTAAAATTGAATAAACAAGGGTAAAACCCCACTTTTTAGCATAAATATGGGCGAAATCCCCCAAATCAGGTGCACACCCCCTCTAAAGTGGTCATATGAAGCTACATATGGCCAAGCGCCATCCCTTTGGGTTGCGCACTGGCCCATAGCCCGAATCCAATGGTCATATGGCGAATTTTCATAGGACTACGCCCCTCCTAATGCGCCTAGCCCCGGGTTCTATCTCCAGAGTAAATGGTGGAGACTGGTGCTAATTGGGCGTTGGTGGTTTAAATTAAGGCGCTCGTGCCCCTTCATATTGTGGTCACACACACGGATATAACCGTGGGATGGGGCTTAGCCCCAACCCTTTTCTACCCCACATATCATTACTTTGCATTTTAAATACATTTAAATGTATTTCATATAATAAGAAACACATGTGGCGCATTGGAGTTTGGTCATTCCCCAAAGCGCTTGCCTCATATCAACAGGTCATGGGTTCCATTCTCATGAGTTACAATTTTTTTATCAAAGCCACCAATGACTGGGTGCCATGTGGCACCTCCACATTAAATCAACCACATGCCACGTGTCAAATATCTATTGGTCTATGCCTGCATCATCTGTCCAATCACATGTCACCACCTGCCTCTGCCACGTCAGCATAATGAATTATCTTGGTGATGTCATGCTAACGTCAGCATTGACTTTTTTCCAGTTTGACCTTTGACTTTTTTGTTGTTTGAGAATCTTATCAGAGTGTGATAACTCCCGCATACTGAGCCCATTTGAGAAAGTAAATATATGGTTGGAATCAACGCAATGAGCTGGTCACAATGTAATTAGTTTCATTCAATTCCAAGAACTTTCATTTTTGAGCATTTTCTGGACTCGGGGAGTCTTTTGGATCAATGCCACCCTTGATTTGGGATTGAAATCCACTAGGGAAAGGAAAATATATCCTTGGAGGTCTCTCAGTAGCACCCATATCTCAATACATGTGCCAAGTTCAACAACAATCTTACAGACTCTACTTTCCCCACATGCTTGTCCTAGTCATGAAGTGTGCCCCCTATGGATGCCCACTTCCCTCCAGGATTTAGCAACAAGCCGGACATGAATAATACAGGTGCCAAGTTTCACAGACTCTACTTTCCCCACATGATTTTCCCACCCAGTAAGTGTGCCCTCTATGGATGCCCACTTCCTCCAGACTTCAACAACAAGTCAGATAGGAATAATCAAAGTTTTGTGATGACCACTTGGCATCTATGGAAATCCAACTCCCTGCAATTCTCTCACCTCAAGAGAATACACATGGGCCTAACAACCCACCTCTTCAACTTAACTATTCTCTTTTGACGCTCTTCTACATAATCCTACTCTCTCCCTGGTAGAGGTACACATACGGTAATGGCAACATGAAAGTCCTAATGACATCAACGAAGTGAGGTGGAAGAATAATGATCGAATGATGGATAAATAAGATAAATTCACCCAAAACTTATGTGCATGTTCCCAAATTGACACTTGTCATGTTGGACACTGCATGGGCCACACATGGTTCCCTCACATGGTGATACGTTTCCTCATAGGGACTTTGGATAAAATGCATTATCCCCTACTTTAGAATTCAACTTTAGGAATATTGATAAAATATTCTTTTTTGGCTTAAGCCCCTTAGCTTAGCCCCTTTTTTAGACTCTTATCCTTCCTTTCCCATTATAGTGGAGTTTACCCCCCTTACTCTTCTTGTCAGGATGGTTTGCATGCAATCGTGTTTTCTTTTATTAATTTCCAAGTGGAAGTACACAATACAAAATAGTCTCTTTGTCCAAAAGAGGCTCTTGGATCACGAACCTATACGCATACTTATAATTACATTTCAACTGGGGTTCGGCTTAGGCGTATTACATTCCATCACTTCTAGTACATATTATATTTTGGGATTAGTGCATATTTCTTGGACCATTATGTGGATGGAGGAAGTAATGGTTGGATTATTTGACTAGTCTTGAACCATTTATGTGGACATCAACATTTTTATTGGGGGATTCACCTCCATTGGATTCTACTTGGTCCTAACGGGTGATTTTTATATTGTATATGACCTTTTCTAAAAGGGACATTGTACCTTGTGAGCATATTATTGTATTATTTTATTATTACTTGTATCTTGCCCAAGGTTTTTTCCGAAAAAATGGTTTTTGAGCTTGTGGTTTTCAGCTAACACATGGTTTTACATCGTAATTGAGAAGGCTTCTCACCTATAAAAGGAGAAGTCCTCCATTTAAAATCGTTGTAGATTAATGAAAATCCAGGGTACGAAGATCTATTGTGCATCTATTTCTCTTTGTGTGATGTTTTCTAGCATTTTCAAGGGTTAGAATAACTTTCTGTAAGATTGCTTGGAAGAACATGGTTGTTGCAAGGATGAAAAAGTGATTTAATGCTCCACTTGGAAGGGTTTAAGGTAAGATATTTCACCATCCCTTTGATTGTTAAATTTTCTTGCTAATGCATTAAGATAGGACATCATAATGGCATCCTTGAAGAAATCCTTCAAACCTTAGGTAGTGCTTGAAGGGTAATATTTCAGGTACCTTTCAACACTTTTCTACATAAACCCTAGACTTCACATTGAGGTGAAGTGTTGACTCCATAGCCCTCTAAGGCATTGGTCTTCGTGTTGTCTTCAACCACCCAAAACCCTAAAAAATCCCCCCCCCCTTTTTTTCCTTTCACGATCTAGGGTTTTACTCTGCCTAATTCTTTTCTAGGTCATTTAAGCTTAGATTTCACATATTTATATAATTTGGAGGCTGTTCGATTTTATTGTCTGCTCATTCACAGCAGTTTCAGGGTTTCTATTTTACCTCCTCATTGCTTATCTTCATCACATAAAAACCAACCCATGGTTTTTCCTGGCCTTGCAAGTTTGATCCATTAGTTGTTGTATCCCTAGTGCCCTTGTATCCCCTTGTATCATCGCTTACATGAGATCTGGATCCACTTTTGTCTCTTCCACTCTTCACAATTTGTAGGCATGTGAAAGTTTAGTGCTGGTTACTTGACCCATTTTTTGTTTGACTTGATATAAGTGGAATCAAACATTTCATTACACGTACTTCACATTTGAAATCTGTGTCTAAACTGTGTAATACAAACTTATGTGGGTATACATGTGAGGATTTAATGGTCCATAGGTTGCTGGTATATTCATTGCAGGATTTAATGGTCCATAGGTTGCTGGTATATTCATTGCATCCTACGTCCACTTATTACTCACTTTACACTGAAATCTCAACACATATTTGTTACCTGGATTTCATCACAACACTCGTATTCCAAATATGCATGCGTGATAAATATGATAATCAACTCTTCACACGAGGCATGGACTATATTAGGCTATTTAATCAATCGATTACTGTTGTTGTAAGATTTCTCTTTAACTGGTCCAAGAAGGTCATAGTATCTAAGGTTTTTTGTGATTATCTTCTTCACATGTATAAATTGTTGCTCAGACAGTTATAGACTGTTGATTTTTGTATCTACTAGTCTGAATTATAGGTTATGATGAGACACTCCCATTTTGTTTATTCGAAAGGACTGTCACTCGTTCTATGACTGGACATAGAAAACTCTTTTTATGTCAGTAAAGAAAAAACAATGTAAAAATATTATATTTATGCTTAATATAATGGGAAATTCTCATTTGGAAAAGTTTATTATTCCTCATGATTTATTCATAAATATTTCACCACACATAAATTTTATGGTTTAATGGATGGTTGCATAAACAACGTTTTGTGGAGGGTGCACATATTTTGAGCATTACAAATGCTCATTGAATACATTTAATCACTTGTATTTATTTGTTTACTTTCTCATTGGCTATTTGTGATAAGTGGTTCAGATATTGTAATAATTATTGTCCCCTAAGTACATCATCCTTTTATGTTCCTTGCCAACCATATTATGGTTATTACATTCTTGAGAAATTAATCAAAATGAACCAATTATTTCTCCATATCTTCCTTTCTTACAATGATAGGATTTAGTTGTACCTTTAGGAAAAATCTCTTTAGGTTAGAAACCCTAACCTAGAAGAGTAGAAGCAAGACCGCTAAGGTAAAAGTGGGAGGCTTGCTTGTTTAGTTTCCCAAGCTCCCCCTCGTAGGGAGGGACTTTCCTTGGGCGTGATCTAGTTTCCCCAAGCTCCCCCTCACAAGGAGGGACTTTCCTTGGGCATGAGTTAGTTTCCCCAAGCTCCCACTCATAGGGCAGGACTTTCCTTGGGCATGAGTTAGTTGCCCCAAGCTCCCCATCATAAGACAAAACTTTCCCTCGACGTGAGTTTGAGCAACAACATTTTGGCACCATTGTTGGGGACAAATTCCATTCCATGGGTATATGAAATTTGGATTCAACAATTTATTATGAGAAAAATTAAAAGCTATTTATTACATTTACTCATTTGGAGACTCCATTAAAGGCAAGAAGCCCATTCCCCTTGAATATTTCTAAGGCTTGATGTTTGTGA
>ML863545.1:16264-29865 GCA_009831015.1 Picea engelmannii | reverse complement strand
GACAAACTTGTGTGGACAAAATACTTTAGGTGACCTTATATAAATAGAGGTCACCTCACATTTCATTTGGACATAATTCACTTGAGGATTACATACCTCTTGGGTGAAATTTTCTCCCTACTTAGGCAAATTGATATTTCTCTCTCTTATTCTATTGTGGATACTTATTACTTGTCTATTGGACGAAAGGCTAGCACTATCTCTTGGATGCTTTGTTCTTGCTATTGTGGTGGAATATTCTTGGTAGATGAGGGTTTTACGCGCTATCTCTTGGAATTGGTAAGTAATTTTCTGCATATTGTTGTTGTTTCTTCTTGTTTCGAGGTTATTTTGGTATTAACCCTTGGAGGAGTATAAGGGCATACAACCTCCACCAAGATCTAGCATTTTATCATTGAAAAAAGTTATTTGCAAAGGTTTCTAGGAGGAGTAAAAGGGCTTACACCCTCCTAGATTTACCTTGCTAGGTTTTGTTTTCTCTAGGGAGTAAAAGGGCTTACACCCCTAGGGAAGTAACAAACCCTATCTCTCACACAAGAGACTCCATTAACCCAATTGATAAGGCACTAATCTACTTGCATTGGAGATATAAAATCGTTGCATTGGTATACATGAAAAATTGACATATTGCATTTGTTCAAATTGGAATCTATTTCACATGCTATAAGTTTTATTGTGGCCTAGGGGTGTCTTGTTTAGCCAAGTAATTCTATTTTATGTTACAAATTAATTCTACGACCATTAGGGTTGTAGAAAACTCATCTAAACTCTTTCATTTCCCACTATTCTACCATTGAAATTTGCTTGCAAGCTGCCATAACTAATCCACTTTTCATTGGCTATCTCTTGGGTGGATTGTTTGTTGATTTTAGTGGTTAGATTTTGCTGATATAACAATCCTTTGATGCATCCATTTGGCTGTCACAATAACTTGTTGATAACACCTAATAAACAGCCCTAAACACCCTCAAAATCTTGCTTTATTCATTGGAAGTTTAACTACTCATTGCTAGCTTAGTTTCCATCATTTTATACTTGATTTTGGTGGTTTAATTTGCAGCCATTGGTAATTGTTTATTGCTGATTTATACACTTATATACTACTGCAATTTGGGACAGCAATGTTTCTTGTTGAATCCCCGTTGGATAAATGGCTTGTTTTCTCATCATTTTTCTTGTTCCAGGCAGGGCTAACATTGTTTTGCAGGTACACAACCCTTGGCAACCATTTACCCTTTCACAAGACCCTTTCTTAAGCCTTTCTTCACATCCAATCTTGACCTATAGGGGATCTACTCAGCATCATCTCACTTTCCATCTCAATCTCTCTAGGGTCACTAGGATTCCTCCCTTGTGGTGATTTCATCATTGCTAAAGCGAGGAGAGTGTCTATCTAAGGTGACAGTGGGTAGGTACTCTCGTAGTTGTCACTCATCCATGGATTTGGTTGGTCTTTTCCCAAACTACAGATTGTGCGATAGCATGCATTTAGGTGAGGATCATGGGTTGAAGTCAGATAATGGATCATGATGCTTGGAAGTTATGTTTTTTTCCTTATTTCACCTTGGTGGCTATCATATGTGTCCTATTCAAGTATTGTCACTCTTGGGGAACATAGGTACTACCGAGAGGCCTTGATATGGGTGGTGTACCATTTCTTTGCATACTTAACACATTCCATCCACATTCCTCTCGTTGTCCTATCTTCTGGAAGTGGTTTCTATATGTATCCCAAAAAGGCATGTACCTTCATTCTGCTATGAGAAGAAGGTGATTGAATGACTGAGGTTGATGCAGCTAGTAAAATAATGGAAAATGAAATGGGATGAAAAATGATAAATCAAAATCCAAAGATTAGTTTGAGCTCTACCCCCTCACTGTGAGGCCATAACCCCAAGTCCTAATGCACTGAATGTGTATCAAATTAAAAGGACTTAATTGAATACTTGTAAAAATAAATGCATATGCCTAAAAATGGTCTTGCAAAGTAATAAATGAAAATAAAAAGGCAAGAATAGGGATTTGGAAAGAAATAGTGCCGAGGAAAGGTTAACTAAAAGCATTCAAAGCAGCTCATGGATATGAACCCACACATGGCCTTGCATGTAAATGGCACTGTGACCATGAAGTAAACCCCCTGTCATATCATTCATCCACACTTACACTTTGATGGGTTTCTCGGGAACTACTCCTCTACTTGGGCAATGACACATCTAATAGGCTCTTATGAAGGTCCTCCCATACCTAAATTTGGAAAATTGCATAAAGTCTCAAGGTAATGTGAAGTTTGAAGAAGATACCTAATGTGAATTGCTTATGTGGCTTTTCTATTAAGTTGGTCTTACTTTATTTTGTGAGCCTTTCTTGATGATGTACATTGATGGTCCTATGGAGGACATCTCGATGCTTCTACCTTGGACGATGCACACTATATGGATGACATTGGGTCCCTGATGATGAGTGTGTTAGATATTATGATCCTAAAGCACTTAGTATAATATTATTTTATTATACTTAGGCTTTTCTAGAATGTATTTTGTTAGAATAGATAATAAGTCTAGAAAAGAGTCGCTTATTAGGAGCAACAAAATAATAAATTGTTAGAATATTTATTTAATGTACATGGGCACTTGTCATACTCACATGATTATGTGATAAGATGACTATAGAAAAAAATAGTTTAGGATGAGTGTTGTAAGTTCTTGCATTGTTGATGTAAATTATTTTCCTTAATCAATAAAATTTGTGTGTCTGAGGATACTTATGTTATCAATTGGTATCAGAGCAACAATGATGTGAGTTTGGTGAAGAGGAGATTCTAGCATCGAAAGCTCTTGGAAAACTTCTTTGCATCGATTGATTGGTATGTTAGCTATTTAAAGTTTTTATTAAGGAAAATAAAATTGAAATTTTCACGTTGATTATTGTTACATAGATCTATTGTTGAATTCAAATTTTAGATCAGTGGTATTGTTAAATTCAAGATTTAAGCTAAAATTGGTATTTTTCATAATTTGATAGCACAAACGAGTGTTTGTGATTCAAGGGATGTCTATTCTACAGATATAATTCATTTGCAAAATAAAATACCCTTCCATTAAAAAACCACACCAGTAAATTATATTTCATTGTTTTCTTCATGTCAAAACCCTTTGTAAACTTTGAAATTTTGGATAAAATTGACCACTATTTCGGGACCATCTCAAGGCAACGTTTTCCATTCATTTTTCTATGTTATTTGGTCACATTTATTATCCTCTCAAATCCACTCAAGAGACCTACTTTCATTCTAAGGAATTACCACCAAGTGCTTCTATTTCATCTTCATCCAAAATCTGGTTACAAGACTGCATTCTGGTTTGATGATTATTTCCAACAACAAACCTCATTTCCATATTAACAGTTGCAGAGGTCAACAAATCTAGTATTATAACTGTAGAGTATATAGTAATTCTAGGTACTGGTTCAAAGAGTCATTGTGATATTCAAAGAGTCACTATGTTTTTCATCCATTATTTGTCTGAATTGATTGATGTCTCGACAAAATTACCAAACCCTTTGCACACACATGCACTAAATTATTCATTGTGTGGTTCATTAACTCTCTACAATATCACCTCTCTGGTCTCTCTGCAAATATTTCTCTCTAGTACCTCCACCTCATCATCAATGATAAAAAAAAAATAAGGATTGTGCCCAATGAGACATAACCTATAACCAGTGAATGTTCTTATGTTATAAAAGTCTTGGACTCATATTCGAGTTATGTCCTCAAATTTGTTTCGCGTTGATGAAAGGGAACCTGTATCAACATGGATTCAAGAACTGATTCTATATGATGAGCCTAAAAAACAATGGATCAGTGCACTGCCACATTACTCAATCAGAAGTCACGCAAACATCACGATTTTTGTGCACATGATCCATCATAATCAACACACAATCCAATGTATCATGGAATACTGCCAGGATGACCATCATATCACAATAGCATTTCATCATCGATTTCAATTGTCAACAACACCGACAATTTGCAGAAGTTTATGGGTCAACACTCTTTTGTGGTATCGCCCACCCTCTCGAGAAGAGATACGAGAATTGGCACCAATAAAAATTCCATTTTCTTTAGCGTGAACAAAATAAAATGGAACTATTTTGAAATCTTTTATAATTGTGAGTTACAAGGAAAAGTGGTATTTTTTATTTTTTGATATGTGTAATTTGAAGTAATGTTTATTTTAGGGGGATACAACATAAGTTGTATTTTTTGAAGAGTGAAATTTTAAGGTATATTGATTTTTGTAATTTGAAGTAATTTTTTACTTCAATTATAGACATACAAAGATATAAATATTCTAATTCTTATTTTTTTTTGTATTTACTAAGAAATAAAGGGGATAAAGGTGTCAAATTTTGAAATTTTTAAAAGCAAATTGTAACAAATTTTTAAGAGTTGATTAGATCCAAGTACAAAGCTCAACCAATCTCCTTTCCAAGCTACTATACGAGGGTTAAGGCCAAGACCCTATACTTTGTCTTTTTGCAGCGCAATGAGAGGTGTTCTTATCATCTTCTTTTTGTGTGGTGCATAATTTTTGGCATATATTTTTTCTCTTCAAAGCATTCATAATGTCCAACCTGAGAAATTTGTTTTCCGAGTTTGATAAACTCGAAGGCTCAAAGAACTATATGGCATGGAAACGACATATGGAAAGCACTTTGATTTACAATGAGTTATGGAAAGACATATGTAATGGTGATGTTAAACCAAATAAACCCACTGATGCAGGACCAATAACTAGATGGAAGGTTAAATGTGAGAAGGCATTAGCATTAATTAAATCCTCTGTAAATGAAGAAATGTTTATTCATATTGAAAATGCATCTGATGCATGGTCTGCATGGAAAAATTTCAGAGTTTTGTTTGATACTCAACTTGACACAAAACGAGTTGATCTTCGATTAAAGATGCTTCAACAAAAATTGACTGAGGGGGGAGATGTACTTGAGTATATTTCAAGGCTTAAAAACATCAGACAAGACACATCTAAGGCAATATTTATAGTTGTATATGATAGTTTCATGAAAAATATATTGATTGTGGGATTGACAACCTCTTATCAACACTTTTTGGAGACTTTATAGTTGACAGGAAAGTTGGAGAAACTAATGTTTGATCAATCGAATGAATTGTTAGCTCAATATGATAAGACATTTGAAAAGAAGAATCAAGTTTGAGAAGATGTTTTCTTTACATAAGAAAGTACTAGTAAACCTTCAATTGAAAGTTCAAGAGGAAGATGAATTCAAGTGAATAACAGAGGAAGAAACAATCAAAATTAGTCATCATATAGAAGACGAGGTTGAGGATGTAATCAAGGAAAAGGGAACAATCAAGGAAGAGGAAGCAGTCAAGGAAAAGGAAACAATGATTTTCAACAAGGTTCAAACAAATTTAGAAGAAGTCAATCAAAAAGGCCTTTGAATCATAATAATCAATATGGTAGAGCCAAAGATTTCAATCAAGTTATTTGCAAACAATGTAACAAAGTTGGTCATTATGCTGAAAATTTTTGAACTCCAAATAAAAAAATCATGAAGTTTCAACAACACTCAACTTCAACACAGTATGTTAATGATCAATAGGATGATGCTTCAAAATATGTATTCATTGCACTTCAAAATTTAGAATCAACAACCTTACAATTCTCCACTTATTCTATTAAAAGTGTTTATGAGGATGCTTGGATTCTAAATACAAGAGATACATAGCAAATGACTTTCCAACGTGACTTCTTTTGGACATTTCAAGAATGTCAACTAAATTTGATATTTTTGGTTGATGATACAACACACACACCTTATGGAAAAGGTTGAGTGAAAGTTTGTCTCCCTAGAATTGGAGAGAAAATGATATTGAATGTTTGGTATGGACTAACTTTCAAAAATAATTTGTTGTCCTTAGTAATGATTCGACAAGCAGGACATCAAATCATCATGGAAGATGGGTTGGTAAAAATCAACTCCACAAAATAGATTTTGAAGACAATAATGACAGGATACAAAGATGGAAAGCTTCTTAGGATGAAAGGAAAAATCATTCCTCGGAAGCAAGATTTTGCAGGAGCTATGGATTCAACGATTTCACCTATAAGGTTATGATATGTCCAACGTAGACATTCGAATTTTGAAACTCTCTCATAACTTCAAAAATATGGAATGGTTATAGGAATTCCCACTTTTAAGAAAAAGAATGCAAGATGTGAAGCTTGCATTTATGGGAAACAAAATAGAGAGACATTTCCAACAAGTTCATGGCGCACAAACATATGTTTACAACTTGTTCATAGTGACCTTTGTGTACCTCTAGAGACTTCTCTAGGTGGTTTTAAATATTTTCTACTCTTCATTGATGATTGTAATAGAATGACTTGGGTTTATTTTTTAAATGCAAAGTCAGAAACCTTTGAAAAGTTCTAGGTTTTTTAACGTCTGATTGAAAATGAAGCTAAGAAAAATATTGGCACATTACAGATCGATAATGGTGGGGAATTCACTTCCAATGAATTCCAAAATTTCTGCAGTGAAAAGGTTATCAGAAGACAATTTAGAAATGCATACACTCCTCAACAGAATGGAGTATCAGAAAGGATGAACCACACTTTGTTAGGAGTGGTGAAATCCATGTTAACCTTCAAAAATATAAGTCCCTCATACTGGGATGAAGCATTTCATACTATATTTTACTTAAGGAACAAATTTCCCACTGCTTCTTTGGATGTG
Organism: Picea engelmannii; assembly: GCA_009831015.1. Taxonomy (NCBI): domain Eukaryota; kingdom Viridiplantae; phylum Streptophyta; class Pinopsida; order Pinales; family Pinaceae; genus Picea; species Picea engelmannii. The sequence goes on along the minus strand of ML863545.1, from coordinate 23,082 downwards.
ATCACACCATATGAAGCATGGTATGGATTCAAGCCTCGAATCAAACATCTTCAATTTTTTGGTTCAATATGTTATGCATTAGTTCCTAAAGAAAATTGAACTAAGTTAGATTCACAAAGTGTGAAATGTATCTTGCTTGGATATTCTGATGAGAAGAAGGGATATTGTCTTTTAACCATTGGGAAATTTATTGTAAGTTGAGATTCTATCTTCAACTAAACATAAAGAAAGAGTACTGCAGAAATAGAAATCCTTCTTGAAATATTGGACAAACAAGTTGATAAAGAGAAAATTAGGATACACAATCAACCAAGTCAACAATGTTGGTTTGAAATTGATTAGACTTCTTCAGAACATGACAATTCTTCATCAAGTTTACCTTCTTCTTCATCACAAATTTTATCTGAATTTTCATCAAGTAGTTCATCAAAAAATGAAACTCCACTTCCAGATAATTTGGAGGAAAGGAGAGCTTATGCTTTTATCAATCCTATTTTTAATAATGGTGATAATTCAGATCCCCAAACGAGTCAACATCAACTCCCTAAGTGGGATATTCAACTTTTGAAGGATGACAAACCTTATGAACGAAACAAAATAGGTATAAGAAGTTCAAATATGGACGAAGAATTTTTTTTTTTAGTATCAAATGATTTTACTGAGCCCTTAACTTTTAAAGAGGTAGTAAAACATGAAGAATGGAAAAACGCAATGGTTGATGAGTATAAAGAAATTGTGGAAAATGGGACCTAGAAAATTGTTGATTGTCCTTCAGATGTCAAACCCATCGGATGCAAGTGGGTTTACCAAATCAAGTATAAGCCAGACATAATGATAGACGAGTATAAGGCAAGACTTGTAGCCAAGAGTTTTTCACAATAGCAAGGGATTGATTATGAATAAAATTTTGCGCCAACAACAAAGTGGAACACAATCAGGATGGTAATTGCTTTGTCAACTCAAAAGGGATGGAAATTACATCAGATGGATGTTAAAAGTTCCTTCCCCAATGGATATTTTCAAGAATAATTCTATATGACTCAACCTTCCAGTTTTGAGCTCAAAGGATAGGAACAAAAAGTTTGTAGGTTGATCACGACATTATATGGATTGAAACAAGCTCCCAGAGATTAGTATGCTAAAATGGATGATTACCTTCGCAAATTTGGATGATTACCTTATATGTTCACCTACAAGGTAAAAATATGGTGATTTTAGTAATGTATGTGGATGACTTAATCATTACTGGGAACAAAAATGATCATATTTTACAAGTAAAGAAGGAATTACATTTTGGATTCAAGATGAAATATTTGGGATTACTTCACTGCTATCTTGGAGTTGAAGTATTCCAACATCCACACAACATTTTCATTAGTCAATGCAAGTATGCATCTAAACTACTGAAAATATTTGGTATGACTAATTGCAAGTTCATTCTCACACCATTTGAACAAAACTTAAAACTTTCAAAATTTGAAGGGGGGGAGTTGGTAAAAGGCACTAGTTACAGGTAGTTGATTGACAACTTGATTTAAATATGACAACCACGTGTTTTGACTTATCATATGCAGTCAATATTCTCTCAAGATTTATGCAGGAACCAAGGGAAATCCACTGGAATGTAGCAAAAAGGATTATTAGATATATTCAAGGTACGAAAGATTATGGTCTTCTATACAAGAAGAATTTTTTTTTTGTACTTTTTGGGTATTCATATGCATATTTCACCAGAAATGTTGATGATAGGGAATCAACATTAGGTTACTAGATGAATATGGGATCAATGACAATTTCTTGGAGTTGCAAGAAGCATGTAGAATATATTTCAACATGGGAAGAAACATGTGAGATAGTTTGGTTATGTAGAGTTTTATAGGATTTGGGAATTTCTCAAACATAAGATACTTCATTGTTAATTGATATCCATTCAGCCATTAAACTTGCTAAAAATCAAGTTTTCCATTCCAAAACAAAGCATGTCGACCCACAATATCATTACACTAGGACATTCATCACAAAGGGTGTAATCAAACCAATATACTGTCCTTTAGAAAATCAGACTTCATATATTTTCACGAAACTACTTGGAAATATAAAATTTACTAAGTTTAAAGAATAACTTGGTATTTGTTCCAATGTACTTTTGGATCAAAGGGGGGAATGTTAGATATTATGATCCTAAATTACGTAGTATAATATTCTTTTATTATACTTAGGCTTTTCTAGAATGTATTTTGTTAGAATAGATAGTAAGTCTAGAAAAGAGTCGCTTCTTAGAAGCAACAAAATAGGAAATTGTTAGAATCTTTATTTAATGTACATGAACACTTGTTATACTTAGATGATTATGTGATAATATGTCCATAACAAAAATTAGTTTAGGATGAGCTTAGTTAAGCTCTCATTTTATCATGCGAGACCTATGTTTGGGTGTTGTAAGCTCTTTCATTGTTGATGTAAATTATTTTCCTTAATCAATAAAATTTGTGTGTTTGGGGACACTTTTTTTTATCAATTTGGGCTACTTGATGACTTGGCATGCCCTTTCACGCCTTCTAGCACCTCATGGACCTAGGACGTTGCACTGATGAGCTAGGACATTGCACATGCAGTTGGACATGCCACATGGAACCCTTGATGATGATATGCACCTTTTTGAGGATGTTATGGCTTATATTGATGAGTGGCATGCGATGATGGTGATATACCCCTTTGGAGGGATGATGGAGTCCTCCTCCTTCACGACGTTGGCATTTTCACCTAAGACATTGCATATCTAGAGGATGATGTCGTGCTTGGAATGATGTGACTTTTGATTAAGCTGATCTAGCACATGGGTGATGAATTGACACCTTTTTGATGATGATATGTTACCCTATTGGCGAGGCGACATGACCTTTGATGATGCTTTTTACCTTTTGGGGATGGATATGACTTTTGGATCCTTTGTACCCCTTGAGGAGATGACGTCACCCTCTTTTGGCACCTTACACTCACATGTGTGGCTTCTTTAGAGGATGTTTTGTTGTTTTAGCATTTAATTTTCATTTTGGAGACATTTTTGGGGGTTATCCTAAGACCTATCCACCTTGTATCATGGATTTACATGTTTTAGGGGCTTATTAGGAGGATATAGTGCTTTGTTACCTCATATATATATAGAGGGAGCACTCCATTTTGTAAATCATAACTCATCTTATGGAGAATCATCACTACACTTGTCTTTTATTTTTCTTTTTTACTATGGAAAACTTATGCGCCTTGCTTTGGAGATGATCTTGTGGATGCTTTTCAAGTTTTGTGGATGATTTCATGCTTAGGGTTTCATGGATGCTCATTGATTTTCCTAGTAGGTACTCTTTTCATGTCTTTGATGGTTTATTTCTTAATGTATTACGTGAATGTTTTTATCAAAGTGGTGATAATTGCATGATATCTTGTATTTTCTTGAATACAACTTGTCTTGAAACCCTAAGAAGGTTTGTAGTGGACTACCTTCCCTTTTTATGATTTATTTAAAGTTTATTTAAGTGTATAAGGGTATTTCTAGGGTTTGTAGTGGACTAACCTAGTCTTATTATTATAGGTTAAAGTTCTAGGGTTTGTAGTGGACTATTGTAGGGTGTTAACTAAAATCCATTTGATCTCTTGCTAAAGGTTGTTAGAAGACATAGGATGGCCTCTTATGGTTTTTAGTGGACTACCTTGAGTTGCTCTTCTAAAGAATTAACACCTAGGGTTTAGTTCTTATGTCTTCTTCTTGCCTTTGCTCTCCAAGAAAGTTGCATTCTTGACTCCATATGGCCAAGGAAGCTAGATGACATTAGTCTTTGTCCTCTTGCAAGTGACCTTAAGCCCTAGTTTTGCCTCTCCTTGATGTTTTATTGTTAGATTAAGACCAACCTTCAACTCCCAATTCTTTCTTAGCTTGATGTTTATGGTTTTAGTGGATTTTTTCACATTGGAATCTACCTTGACATCATTTATTGTATTGTTGTTGCAATTTTCAGCTTACTAGGGTTTGACGTCTTGGAGGTTTTAATCTTGTCTTATGCCATTTACATTTCAAAAATCATTTGTATCTAAAAACCCTAATTTTAACTTGTATTTTCAACCCTCTTTCATTGTATGTCTATTGGTTTTAAGGGCTATTATATTTCTGTTGTTCTAACTTGGTAATTTGGGGAAGTAATCATCTTTAAATACAAATTTTATGATAACCATAGCTTTTCTTTTGATTTTTAGTGTTTTGGGGCATTTCCTTGACTTATTTGAATTAGTAGTTATCATTTATTGTTTTAGAACACCTCACACACAAATATGGAATTGCTTTACTTAACCACCTTGCTTTTACCTTGAACCTTGATCTAAGTGATGTCATAATTGAAGTAACCAAGATAGGAGGCCATAAACTTGATTAAATATTGCTATAGGATTCCTCGAGGTTGTAAGAAAAGCCTCCCTTGTGTTGGATTTCATCATTCACTAAAATGAGGGAAGAAGTTGTTAAGGTGATAGTGGAAAGTACTTCCAAAAGTTACACTTGTATTTCATCTTGCACCTTGTGATAGTGATAGGCTTTGCACAAGGGTGCTAGATTGGGCGATAACAAGTGGCATAACTGAGTTGAGAAGACACATCATATTTATTGCAGTCACGAGACTTCGATCTCCATTTCCCGTAGTCGAAATCACACCTCCCATACCTTTGGCAACACACTTCACCATTGAGATATGGACAAGTTTGTGAATCATAGAGAGGATTGGATAAATTGTAAACCCAACTCTATGTGAATATATCTCACTTCTCTCCCATAGATACTTCCAACATTGTAAGATCTTGGGGCCATTTTTCTAGTTTAAATGAATGCATATGATTCATATTACTAGAAATTCTTGTTTCCAATGAACTCATCAAATCTAAATCGCCATTGAATTTCGATAGGGGAGTAGATGAATTAAACAAGGAATGGGAGGAACCTAGACAAAGACTGAAAGTGGGGAGGAGAGTAATGAAATGAATGAATAATACTTGTATTGCAGTAAGGTGAAGTTGCTTTTGTGGGTATTGTAGATTGCACATGAATTTCATGGAAGCTATGATCTTAAAGGTGATGGATGCAATGACAACATCATGTCATGTAGACACAAATTTATTAGATTATGTCAAGTTAGGTGATATTTATTGGATTAAATCAAGTTAGGATGATGACATAACATAAAAGGTTAGATCATTTATTTTATTTTATTTTATATTTTATGTTTGATTTTTAAATTTAATAATAATTGTGAAAACCACATAAAAATAATCATAGTGTGCATGTTTTCACAGTTCCTCATAATGTTGATATTTAGATTTATGAATTTATAATTGTGTAAGGAGTTTGACACGTCCAATGTTTTGAGTGGACACTCCACCCATCGTGAGAAACTCTTGAAACTTGTCCATTTAAAAGTAGTGTTGTAGAAAATCTTTTAAAGGAGAAAAATAAAAACACTGAGGATAAGAGGTAAAAAAGTGGACAAAAATTAGTAGTTATAAATAATAATTAAGAATTTTGATAATAATTTTTTTTTCAAAAAAAATTAAGAAAAAAATTGAAATTAAAATGATTAGAGGATTAAAAAGGCAATTAATTAATAATTAATTAAGTAGTTTAGGCTTAAAATAGTGATAAGGGGGAAAGAAAGAACACATAATTAATAAGATAGGAGATAAAAGAAATTTAGCAAAAAAAGGATTAGAGGAACCCTAAAAAATCGAATGAGGAAAAGATGAAAAATGGGAGCTAAAGAAAACAAATTAGGTTTGATGATTAAGACTATGAATGATAGGTTTTTGCCATATTTTTCAATTTCTAAGACTTCATGATAAGATACGAGATGAGTAATAAGGTCCCTCATGATATCATGATAGGTGAAATGTCCACTCAAAACATTGGACATTTCAAACTCCTTACATAATTATAAATCTAAAAATCCAAATATCAACAAAATTAATCATTTCACTACTTCAAAATAAAATATATTTTTTAAATTTTATAAATTCAAAAAAAATACAAAATTCAAATAAAATTGAGGAGCGATCAATTACATTATAACGTGCATAATCGACAAATATAATAATATGATATTGAGTATCTTATAGGGTGTGCTATTGATTAAAATTAAATGTACATCACATAAACAATTATTACAAGTCAAAATATGGCAATGACAGGAAGCCGAATGTATTTAAAAAAATTGTGCATGGATAATGCCAAGGGCATGTGGATACTTCAACAAATTAATATTCAAAATATGTTTTTGTCGCGCATGCAAAGCGAGTCTCGAGCTATTACGTTAAGGCAGTGGCTGTATTCTACGGTGGGATTTGGTCGCACATCTCACTCGTCATAATAGCTCCACTCTAGCCTATGGGTGTGTAAATCCGTCGCAACCCACTGTGCTCTGATTACCAACTCTCTGAAAACACTTGCACCCATACCGTGATATCCAGTTTCCATAACCATGAGCGGGAGACTGGTCTGCGTTACAGGAGCCTCGGGATTCATCGCCTCATGGCTGGTGAAGTTGCTGCTGGATCGAGGTTATGTAGTTCGAGCTACCGTTCGTGATTTAGGTAGGCCACCTCATTCGTTTTCTGCCTCTTTACTCGTTATCTTATTATTAGCAGCAATATATTAGCTCTGTTTTCATGTTTGATTTTGCTTGTCATGGCAAATTTTAAGATTTTCTATGCAGTTCCGTGCAATTGTCGCGATCGTGCAATTCTTTTCCTCAATTCCCAACGGCGGGAATACTTCCTTTTAAGGA
>WSFP011421223.1:0-22935 GCA_009831015.1 Picea engelmannii | reverse complement strand
CCATAAAGTGAAGAACTACTTTGCATCCCCCTTGTCATCGCATTCTTCAATTATTTATTTATTTTCGATGTATCACAATGAACAAATTTATCATTCACCCCACCATATCAGACTAATTTTTTTTTGTGACACATCACATGGACCCAAAGTTTCCTTTTTCCTAGTGTATCGCCAGAAAAAAATTTACATGTGTGGTGTATCGCATGGACCAAAACTTTCCTTTTGCATGACATGTTGCTACAAAAATCACTTTTCCCACAATACATTGCATGAGATGAAGTTTTTCTCCTTATTGATGTATCACACCAAAATATCTTTTGTGCTATATGTTGCACTGCACCAAAATTTTTATCTCGGTGACAAACCTCTTATTGCATTACACCAAAGTTTGGTTTTATGTGATACACAAGAAACCAAAATTTCCGTCATTGCAACAAAGTGAAGAACTCCTTTGCATCCTTGTCATCGCATTCTTCGAATATTTCTTTCCTTGTGATGTATTTCACTGATCAAAGTTGTTCTCCCTACCATATCACACTAAATTTGTTTTCTTATGACACGACGCATGGACCCAAAGTTTCCTTTCTCTCAATGTATCACAAGAAAATATTTTAAGAGTGTGATGTATTGTATGGACCAAAACTTTCCACTCGCATGACATATCTCTCCGAAAATCATCTTTCCTATGACACATGCATGCATTGAAGTTTTTCTTCTTCGTAGTGTATCACACCAAAATATATTTCGTGCAATATGTCGCATCGCACCAAAATTTTTATCTACACGATAAACCTCTTGTCGCATTGCACCAAAGTTTCTTTCTATGCAGTACACATGAAACCAAAAAAAAATTCATCACGACAAAGCAAAGAACTCCTTTGCATCCTCCTTGTCATCGCATTCTTCAAATCTTTATTTATTTGCATGCATTGCACCAACTGAATTTTTTGTTCACCCTACTATATCACACTAATTGGTTTTTCCTACGACACATCGAATGGACCCAAAGTTTCCTTTCTCCTGGTGCATCGCAAGAAAATATTTTATGTGTGTGATGTATCACATGGACCAAAAATTTCCACAATCACTTTTATTTCAACACGTCTCATGAGATGAAGTTTTTCGCTTTGTAGTGTATAGCACCAAAATATCTTTCGTGCAATATATCACACTGCACAAAACTTTCTATCTCCACTACAAACCTCTTGTCGCGTCACACCAAAGTTTGTTTTTTTGTGATACACATGAAATCAAACTTCTCGTGACAAAGCAAAGAACTCATTTGCATCCTCCTTGCTATCGCATTTTTGGAATATTTCTTTCTTTGCGATGCATTACATCAACCAAAGTTTTCCTTCAACTTGCCATATCACACTAAATGTTTTTACCTGCAACACATCGCATGGACCCAAAGTTTCCTTCGTCTTGATGTATTGCAATAAAAAAAATTAGGCACGTGATGTAATGCATGGACCAAAAATTTCCACTCGCATGACATATCACTCAGAAAATCACTTTTCCTATGACACATTGCATGAGATGAATATTTTCTTCACACCAAAATATTTTTTGTGTGATATGTCATACTGTTGGAGCAGAACATTTTTGGGACCAGTTTGGGAAATGCACAGGAGAAAACTGCATAACAACTCGGCTAAGAAGCAGCGCACATGGAAGAAAGGAAGGCAGTGAGCACATTTTGAGGATAAATGCACGTGAAAGGAGGAAGTTAGTTAGAGTTAGACATTTTGGTCCATTTTGTAACGAGCTAAGCCCTAATGTAAAAGTATAAATATGTAAGGGTTTTTTGGGTAAAGGGGGGAGTGATTGTGTGATAATAAGTGAAAATGAGCTAAGTGTGCACTGTATGTGTGAACGACAAGGGCATGTTAGGTATAACTTAGATATCATGAATGAGCGCAGTGCACACCTTTTGTAAGGAATGAATCTGAATAATAAAATGAGAATCCTATCGTTGTGGACGTAGCCCAGTTTTGGGTGAACCACGTTAAATATGGTGTCCTTGTGTATGTTGTAATGTGTTTGTTTACTATTATGGTTATTGTGTGCACTTAATGAATGAATGGTTAATATGATATGTTATTTGCTTTAATGGTTTTGTGCACATGACGAATGGTATAATGAATGAATGTTAAGTAGACTGGTAAGAATGAATGCCTCGCATCCCCTTATGACTGCGGAAACTTGGTTCCTGCAGTCCCCATAAGTACCTCGGGTGAGACTTCACCTCCTTGTGGTTGATGCCGAAAGGGATGGTATCTTAGATTTTTGTTGGTGAATTAATGTTGAACCCCAGGTTTTCCCACTGCGCGCCAACAAATGGTTTTGTTGTCGAGACCATGATCTGCAAATAAGGGGAATGTGGAGGTCGACTAAGGAACATATTTGACAAGGGTTGGATGAAAAAGAACGTGAGTTTTCCAAAAGTCAGAATAAGAACCCGCAGATCAGCACAGAGAAAGGATTACAAAGATATGTGTTCATAGATTTGCACGAAATTTTATTTGTTGATCTCCTGAATGTTTTTTATGAGTGGATACAGAGATTAGCCTAACAAAACATAACATTTTTCACTGTGGTTCCAAGGATTTGGACCCTTGAGTTCATTTAGGAAGTGAATATCGTAAGTAATAATATATCATGCACAATAGGTTTTTGGATGGATAGTGTTTTGGGAGGTTATGTTACCAAGTTTGATATAGATTGCATTCACTCATATAGTGTTGTTGAAAGAGAGTTCTTTAAAGGACCACGCAGAAGATACTTGAAGTCATTATCTACTTGGATCAATATGTTACTTTTTGATAAGGGGGTTATGAAGATGGAATATGATTTCCCTATCATATAAGTGCCTCCATGCACATAGGGGAATTGGGGTCTAACCAGGGGATGATCTGAGTGTATGAGAAGGATGCAGGAAAGAGAAAATGAAAGATGGATGGGATGAGGATGTCGAGAGAAGAAGAATATGTGACAGATGAAGAGATTGGAGTATTGTGAAGTGGAAAGAGGTTTTGGTACAGTAAGAAGAGGATTGTGGTTGAGAGAGACGAGAAACACAGTGAGATTGAGGAAAGAGACACTGGTGTAATACTCCAAATCGAAGGTTAGAAGAAGATATGTTACATCCCACTTAGGTCAGACTCTGCGTTGAACCTATGAACCCATGTGCGTCTCCGGGTACTGAAGTAAGGTTTGAAAGTTTGGAAAATATAGTTAGTGGGGGAAGTAAAGATAGTAGTAAAGGTAGTCAGAATAGTGTGACAACCCAGCTTTAGGTAGTATCACCAAGGACGAATATTGTGCACTATATGATGGCGGTAGTAGATCCAACTTTGAGAATGCATGTCTTCCATGCAACTGGTTTAGAATATCCAGAACAACATTTGTTTGTTCGTGAAGCAATTTGGACAATGAAGAATGTCCAGGATGATGATGCAAACATTGTGCAGTTGGAAACAACATTTAGAGAGTGTGCATTACTTTGGTTTATGAATTATCATTCCACTGCGCCTACGGGACAAGTCGAGACATTGGTAGATATCAGGCAAGCCTTATTGAAAGAATTTGATAAGTCAAAGTATGAGTTGCAATGCATTACAGAGCTGAAGCAGATTAAGTAGTTGGAAAATGAATCAGTATGGGACTTCGATCAAAGATTTAAGATACAGATGGATCAATTGAAATTATAGATGCTAGATGAGCAGCATATGGAGTGGTTTATTGCAAGATTGTTTCCACGTATACGATGTTCGTTGACGCAACAGAATATTATGATGTAGTCTAAAGCCCTATAAATCGCTATGAAATTGGAAGCATCCCCTATAGGAGATAATGGTGCAAAGATGGCTCAAGTTCAGTCGTAGTTAGAAGCACTAACTATTTAATTACAAGAGCTTGTGAAAGGAAAGGAAAATCATGAGGAAGTATGGTGCGTTACATGTAAAACAGAAGGTCATCATAAGAACGAATGTCCAACTTCTCAATAGTATTTGGCTACAAGAGCTCTAAATCCCTTAGCTAGAGAAGGAGGGGTCTGGTGTGAAACATATAAAATGATGGGTCATCATCCGACTGCTTGTCCGTTGATGTATAAGTATCATAGTACTGCGAGAAATCTATATTGTAATTTATGTAAGTCCGTGAAACACGATAAGAAGGATTGTCGCACCCTTGATCTCATGAGAGAGTGCACTATAGATGTGTATAGAGTCCAAGGGGAAGAATCAATAGAAGGATGAGTATCGTAGTTCAATACTCTGAGAGGTTACAATCAGGGAGGTAGAGGAGGATTTGAAGGTCTAGGAAGAGGAGGATTCGACAGAGGAAGAGCACCAATCATTTTTTATAACTATAACTAGCCTAGACATTTGATGCGAGATTGTTTGAACCCCTACACGACATGTACTTATCGTAAATGGTTAGACCATGCGATGAAGGACTGTCCACAACTAATTGCTAAGTGACTAGAGAAAAGAAACTAGAATGTACAGATGATAGCGGTGAAAGAGAACGATGATCAACCAAAGGTACCAGTAGTTACACACAGAGGAACAAGAACATGAGTTGTTGCGATGAATCAAGGAATTCACCAGTGGGTCAGGAAAGCAGCAAAACCTCTTCTGTTGTTTGATCCTAGAAAAGAGAAAGAGACCTACAAGCAAGCAAGGAAATAACTAGTAGGAGTGGAATGCATAGAATTGACTTCGACAATGCCACCTTTGTATGAGAGGTCGCTTGTCTACAACATGCCTCCAGTCTATGACCACACAAATACTAAGAGATAATTTGAGAAGGTAAGTACTTTGAAAATAATTTTAAAGAATTGTTTAGAATTAATGAAGGATGAAACTGCATTAAGCATGTTGCGCAAGATGATTGATCATTGTGTGCAAGATAGAGAAGAATTTTTCGCACAACGAGCAGTTAATTAGGGACATTGAAAGAAGAGGACGAACAAGGAATTCTAACTCAATGCATAGATAGGAGGTTATGACATGGACAATATCATTTTGGATCTAGGATCTAATGTGAATGTCATCCTGAAGCAGACATGGGAAACAATGGGCAAGCCAAAATTCATCTGGTCACCTATTCAGCTGAGGTTATAAAACCATCATAATAGCTTTCTGATAGGAAGACTGACAAGAGTAAATGTGAACATTGATTGATCCGAAAGGATATTTTATACAACAATGGTTGAGTTATTATGCATGTGTTTATTAACCATTTCGGAAGTTGAATGAAAGAGGAAGAATTATAAATTAAACATGACAGCTATAAAGCAATGTACAGATCTGAAATAAATAAAGAATAACATCAAACCATAAACACCAATGTGATAACAGAGTTCGACAATCTCTCCTACGTCTCCGGGCCTTTGTCTCAGTGGGTGAGGCTTTATTATTTATGTTCAAAGATTTAAAAGTACATAACAGCAGTGCCAAAAATGTTACAAACTAATCCACTCTTGTTCTACCAGATCTCTGGAACCCAACAAAAGAAACGGCACTGAAAAAGGATGACCGGAGCTCCCATAAATGGTCTGCAAAGGTGCTCTCCTCAACAGCTTCCCTACATAAAAATGACTTTGGCTTGGCAAATCTTTAGCATAAACCTGCTCTGAATCTCCTCCTTGGCTTCAAGAAGCCCCAGTTTATATATATCTAAAGTTGGTAATAACCTCCCAACTTCTCCCCAAGATCTGGCCTCAAAAACGCCCCAATATCCCCCAATATTGGCAAAACATCTCCAAAATTGCTGCAAAAATCATTGAAAAATCATATTATATGGTTTAAAAAACACTTTTTTCATATGAATAGGATGCATCCCCTTTAGGGTGGGATCTTGGTCATATTAGGTACATGCATGTGCCCATGGGCTTATCTCCAGGTGCATTGGGCCCTTAGCTCTCGACCTTGGTCCTATGCATACCAGCCATATGGTTGTGGTTCTAACCTCCACACACCCTTTACTGGTTAGAGCCCCCGATATTCCAACCCACAGTTAGGTCCTTGGTCAGTGGGCTAGCCCAACCGACCAGGGCCTAAACCCTACCTCTGCGCCAAAACGTAAATGCAAGTTTCGGTCATATGGCGGTCAGGTGATATGACCAGGATCTGGGGGATCATTGCTTATCCAACCTCCACATCAGTGGATGAGACCTGAGGGCATATGCTAAGGTATGCGGTAAGTATTGTGACCGTGGGTTGGGGCCTAGCCCCAACCCTAACCTCCTCCACCCGAACCTTAATGCAAACATAAATACAAGTGGAGCAATATATGGTTAAGACTCATAGTGTGGGCGGGTTGGCTAGCCCAACCTGACCAAGACGTTTCCCGGTGGGAGGTCGCGCGATTGAACCTCATGGAGTCCAATATTTTTCCAAAACACATGACCAATCAATGGGTGCCATGTGGTAGCCCATGTATGGGCCACATGGCACCTCCTCATTTGCCTAAATCTGATGCCACATGTCAAGTGCTTATTCATCCACCTGTCACATCATCCTATAGACCAGTCATCTTCCACGTGTCATACGAACCTGCCACGTCAATTGTACGGACCTGCCACATGTCACCCTTGTAGTGGTGACACATGTCACTCCCTGATTGGTCCACCTTTCCATCCACATCACTGTATGGTCAATTACCACATGTCACCTCCAGACACTTCCATGTCAGTGTGATGATGTCAGCGTTGAATTTTGACCTATTGACTTTTTACATGTTTGGAAAAATGAACAGAACATTATATGTGGAGCATACGACATCCGTTTGAGCCTGTTCAAGCTGCATTGGGTTCGTATCGATGAGGCCTATGCACATGTTAGTTTTGAAGCCATTATGAGAAATTTTATTTTTAGGCCTTTATGAGCCCCATCAAGCTCCTAGATCCAATTCTAGATCACACCTCCCCACTAAATACCATTTAGCCCCACAAAAGGTTATTGACCAGTCATCAAGTTTGGGATAGGCCACCCAGCGTGTTCCCTGTCTTTGAACTTTGTCATGTGCACCTGTCTCATCAAGATCAACTGTAAAACAATCATGATAATTGACAGCATATTGTTAGCCATTTGCACCCTGTCACATCTTACTGAGGCCACTATCATCCATGTAAACAACATTACTAATGATAGCATCAAAAATATGACTGCAAATTAACGGATATGTTTGTAATATTTGCACGACATTATCTTATCTTGAAGCAAATTGTGATTGATTTTCCATTCTACAGTCATCTCATGTTCTTTCTTAAGATCGATTACTTGATTTGAAACAATTATAGGTGTGTTTCTTGCATGAGTTGCCTTTCTTAATTGTTCCCTGGTTTGAAGAGATTTATTTTCCTTTAAATGATGAGCATGAACAACATATTCTTGACCTACTTTGGTTAAATGATATTGATTATTTTCCCTGTAGAAGATTGATTTATGATCATACAAGTAAGGACTAACTAAGACCATTCCACATTCACTTAGTGGCACCACATCACATGCTACCTCGTCCACAAACTTAGATGAAATTGAAAATTTTAATGTGCACTGCTTTTTTGTGTGCAATTGATGATTGTTGCTTATCCATTTAAGTGCGTAAGGCTTATGATGTATCTTTGTTTTTAATACCAATTGCTTAACCAATTTCTCTGAAATTAAGTTAGATTGAAATTGGCTATCTATCAATGTGTCAACTTTAGTATGCCTCATGATGACCCTTATATGAAACAATTTACTTCTAGCATCAAATCCATCTCCAATTTTACCTGCCAAACCAACCAATGAGGCTTTAGATTCATCCCCTGAATGCAAGCCCAAGTCTGTTGGTTGTGTTGTTGTTGCAACTATTTGCCTCCCTTTCTTTTCTTTGAACCACTTTGGTCTCTTCTCAGGATGCAATTGCCAACAACAGTCCTCATCATGCCCCTCTTTCTTGCAATGCTTGCAAGAGGGCTTCTCTTCCTTTCTTGCCACTAAATTTTCCTTCTTGCCATTCCACTTCCTTTTGTCCTCTTTCCTTGAAGACAATTCCCCCGATACACCAACACCTATTTTCCCTGCTTCAATGTATGTCGCTTGAACAGAAACCTCATCAAGATTAGTAGGTCCAAACATGAATACAATATTTCAAATATGTGCAGGTAAACCTCCTATATACTTCATAAGAGTTTCTTGGGTATGTAAAGGAATATATAACATCAATTCCATTTTACGAAATCCATCTATGTATTCTTGCACTGTATGTTTGTCCCTTTCTTAGTTTAAGAGCTTGCCATTCGATTAAAGCTTTCTCTTTATAACCCAAAGGATAGAATTGATTTCTAAGTGCAGAAATAAAAACTTGCCATGATGGAAATACATTACCCACTTGTTGTGTGAAATTTTGCAACTTTCTTTGCCACTAGATGAGTGTTGTGCCTACAAATCTAAGTGATGCCAACTTGATCTGAGTTGCCTCATCCTTGATTTGTTGCACAATTCAATAAACCTCCATCTGTCTGACCCAATTATCAAGTCTCTTTGCATTAACTTCACCATCATACATAGGTAATTCAAATTTCACATCAAGTTTTAATAAAGGCATTTCTTGTTTATGATTACGGACATGTTTCTTTGTGGTGCTTTTAGAACTTGAACTTGAAGACGGAGGTGAAGAGGGAGGTGAAGAAGGAATTTGAGGAGGATCCTCTCCTTCATTTTTTCCCTTTGAATATTCACCCAGATTTGGTCTCTTTCATTCCAAGTAATCCTCATACAAAACCTTCATCATCTCCGACATGGCGAAGAAATTTTTTCGAAACTCTTTCTCATCCTGAGAAACTCCCTCTTATGATGCCATCTTCTTGCTTTGAGAAGTTCTCTTTCTCAATCCAATCAATGGATTCTCTTCAAAAATATCTCCTTCATCATGATGTAGCTTTTCCCTAGTTAACATGCAAACTCAAATCCAAGCATCAACCTCGCTCTGATACCACTTGATCTGAAAGGATCTTTTATACGACAATGGTTGAGTTATTATGCATTTGTTTATTAACCATTTAGGAAGCTGAATGAAAGAGGAAGAATTATAATGTAAACATGACAGCCATAAAGCAATGTACAGATCTGAAATAAAGCAAGAAGAACAACAAACCATAAACACCAATGTGATAACGGAATTTGGTAATCTCGCCTATGTCTCTGGGCCTTTGTCTCAGTGGGTGAGGCTTTCTTATTTCTGTTCAAAGCTTTAAAAGTACATCACAACAGTGCCAAAAAGGTTAAAAACTGATCTGGATTTTTTCTACCAGATCTCTGGAACCCAACAAAAGAAACGACATTGAAAATAGATGACCAAAGCTCCCAGAGATGGCCTGCAAAGGTGCTCTCCTCAATAGCTTCCCTGCATAAAAATGACTTTGGCTTGGAAAATCTTTAGCATAAACCTACTCTAAATCTCCTCCTTGGCTTCAAGAAGCCCTGGTTTATATAGATCTAAAGTTGGTAACAACCTCCCAACTTCTCCCCAGGATCTGGACTCAAAAAGGGACCAATATCCCCCAATATTGACCAAAAATCTCCAAAACTGCTGCAAAAATCATTGAAAAATCATATTATATGGTTTAAAAACCACTTTTTTCATATGAATAGGGCGCAACCCCTTTATAGCGGGCTCCTGGTCATATTAGGTACCTGCACGTGGCCACAGGCTTATCTCCAGGTGCGCTGGTCCCTTAGCTCTCGACCCTGGTCCTATGCATATCGGCCATATGGTTGTGGTTCTAGCCTCCACGCACCCTTTACTGGTTAGAGCCCCTGATATTCCATCCCACGGTTAGGCCCTTGGTCGGTGAGATAGCTCGATCGACCGAGGCCTAAAACCTACCTCCACGCCAAAACTTAAATGCAAGGTCTGGTCGTATGGCGATAAGGTGATATGACCAGGATCCGGGGGCTCATCCCTTATCCAACCTCTGTGCCAGTGGATGAGACCTGAGGGCATATGCTAAGGTCTGTGGTAAGTATTGTGACCGGGGGCTAGGGCCTAGCCCCAGCCCTAACCTCCTTTGCCCGAACCTTAATGCAAACATAAATACAAGTGGAGCAATATATGGTTAAGACTCATAGTGCGGGTGGGTGGGCTAGCCCGACCCCGCCAAGACGTCTCCTGGTGGAAGGTCATGCGATTGAACCTCATGGAGTCCAATATTTTTCCAAAACACATGACCAATCAATGGGTGCCACGTGGCAGCCCATGTCTGGGCCACGTGGCACCTCCTCATTCGCCTAAATATGATGTCATGTGTCAAGTGCTTATTCGTCCACCTGTCATACCCAGTTAGGGTCCAACACACCTTCCATGTCAGCATGTGGACCAGTCATCTACCACATTTCGTATGGACTTGCCACGTCAGTCGTACGAACGTGCCACATGTCAATCTTGCTGTGGTGACATGTGTCACTCCCTGATTGGTCCACATGTCTGTCCACATCACTGTGAGTTCAATTTCCATGTGTCACCTCCAGACACTGCCACGTCAGCATGATGTCATGCTGACATCGATGTTGACTTTTACCTGTTGACCTATTGACTTTTTGTTTCTTTGGAAAAACTAACAAAGTGCGATATCTGGAACCATACGACATCTATTTGAGCTCGTTCAAGTTACGTTGGGTTCGTATCGACGACGCCTACGCACACGTCCGTTTTGAATCTATTCTGAGAACTTTTATTTTTAGGCCTTTATGAGCCCCATCAAGCTCCTGGATCCAATTATGGATCATTGATGGAGTGCATAGTGCGGTCAATTTTGAATTAATTGAGATAGTAGACAGAAGCAAACCTTACCCAGTGTTGTTAGGACTTGATTTGGATTTTGAAAATCGGACTATTATTGATCTTAAGAAGAGACAAATGGTATTTGAAGTAAGATATTTGAAAGTTACAACACCATTAGACCCAACAGAAGGAAGAAGATATGCGAAAAAACCAACAAGGGGAAAATAACTAGATAACCTTTATAATATGACTGCACTAATGGATGATTATGTCAACCCTACCACTGATGGTGCACTTAGTTGGAAAAGTATTAGCTCTTGCGTGTTAGATTCAGAAGAAGCTTTGAAGCATTGGAAACAGAGATTGCATGAAGTGTCCACAAGGAGATGTGCCCAGATCACCCGTTCATTGCACTATATTGGAACTGAGGTATGTGATCCTCCGAAGTACGATGGACTAAAAGAAGTAGATTATTTTGTGAAATAATTTGAATTACAAATACCATATCATGAGATATTACTAGCTTAATATATCATGCTCAAAAGATGGTGAGATGGTGGGTTGTGCATAAGGAGAGAATACAGAGTTGGCAGCAATGCAGAAGATTGTTACAGGTCATATTTGGATCAGAATATACTGCGTAGAAGTATATAGGGTTGATTTTTCTAGAAGAACATGTGACATAGTGCATAGCGACATGGAGATCAATACCTAAGCAAGAATGAACACATTTGTTTGTACATACCTTGGACACAATCCTAAAGAATTGGTATGTATAACGAGACTATTGGAATGAAGAAATTGTTGAAAATATTGTTAATTTACTGCGCAAGTACCAGGACCTATTTTTGACTACTTTTTCAGAGATCCCTTTGAAGCCAGTAAGGTAGAGACCATACATATTGAACCCAATGTATAAGCAGAAGGTAAAAGAAGAGACAGATAGGATGTTGGAAGCAGGAATTATTGAACCCATCGTAGAGTCAGAGTGGATCAGGTCAATGGTAGTTCAAGACAAGAATACCGGTGGAATTAGAATCTACATAGATCTGAGAAAGTTAAAGGATGATTGTTTACATATTTGTTTCCTACATTGTTGACAGATGAAGTGTTGGAGAATGTAGGAGGTCAGGAAGCATATTCATTCACTGATGGATTCTCGGGATATCATCAGATTAAGATTGTGCAAGAAGATAAATATATTCAACCTTTGTGACAAAAAGGGGAGGCTGCCAGTATACAGTTATGCCTTTCGGATTGAAGAATGTACCAACATTATTCTTCAAAGTGGTTGTAGCAACTTTCAAAGAGTTTATTCATAAATTCTTAGAAGTATACTTGGATGACTGGACAATATTCAACTTATTGAAGGACCATGTGGAGACTCTACGTTTGATGTTGGATAGATGTAGACAATACCATATCTCCTTGAATTTGAAGAAGTGCATTTTCTACACACCATTTGGTATATTGTTAGGTCATGTTGTATGTAAACAAGGATTGTTGGTTGATCCTGTGAAGATTGTTGTGATTGTTGATTTTCCACCGCCTACTTTAGTACGACAATTGTGAGTGACATTGGGACATACAGGGTACTATTGAAAGTTCATTAGATGATAAGCATAGATCACAACCATGTTGGAGAAGTTGTTGAAGAAAGAGGTAAAGTTTCAATGGAATGAGGAATGTCAGCAGAGTTTGGATACTTTGAAGCAGAAACGGGTCGTTGCGTCAATTTTGGTTTTCCCAAATTGGAAGGAGTTCCATGTGCACGTAGATGCATATTCTATAGCATTAGGCGCAGTTCTAGCCCAGTTAGGGGAAGGAGATTTAGATCATCCCATTTCATTGTCCAGTGGGAATTTTTCAACTACTGAATAGAACTATACTACCACAGAGCGTGAAGGATTGGAGATTGTATATGCACTTCAAAAGTTTAGACATTATTTACTAGGATCTCACTTGAAGATGTATACAGAAAATTGTACACTAAGATACCTAGTTAATAAGCCAATGTTGGGGGGGAAGATATGTAGATGGATATTTTTATTCCAGGAGTATGACTTTGAAGTAATTGTGAAGCAAGGGAAGTTAAATTCAGGACTTGATCATTTGTCGTGCATATTGTCAGGAGAATATGCAGGAAACTTGGATGACAGATTACTAGATGCACACTTGTTTGTAGTACACATGGTTGATGACTATTTTGCAGACATAGTCCAGTTCTTGAGCACAGGAGTAGCCCCACCCAATTTTATAGTTGCACAGAAGAAGCAGTTAGTAATGAAGGCAACAAACTATCAACTTATAGCATGGAATTTGTACAATTTATGCACAAATGGTAGTATGCAACGCTACGTATTGGAGCACGAAAGATCTATGATTCTATCATAAGCACATGAAGGAGTTGGAGGAGGACATTATGTAGGGAAGGCAAAAACTCAGAATATTTGCGTGTAGGACTGTGGCGGCCTACGTATGCGAAGGAGTTATTTCATACATGTGATGTCTATCAAAGACTTGGGAAGACTTCAAGGAGAGATGAGATGCCATTAGTGCCACAAGTCACGTTGCAAGCTTTCTATAAATGGGTAGTGGATTTCTTTGGACCGATCAATCCACCAGCAAAGAGGTTAGGAGCAAGGTACATCATCGCTGCAACAAAATACTTGACCAGATGGGCTGAGGCAAAACTAGTCATTAATTGCAGCACAATTTATGTTCGAGAATGTTGTTACAAGGTACGAATGTCCAAGAATTCTTATGAGTGATCAGGGTACTCATTTTTTGAATAAGACAATTGCAGCTTGGACAAAGCAGTTTCATATTCATCATCAAAAGAGCACATTGTATCATCCTCGGGAAAATGGAATAATAGAAGCATTCAATATGATCCTAGAACATGTGATGACGAAGGTCTGTAATGTAAGTTGAGATGACTGGGAATTGAGGATTCCAGCAGTGTTATGGGCATATAGGGATACATGTAAGAAGTTGACATGGAAAACACCTTTCATATTAGTGTATGGTCAGGTAGAAGTCATGCCTATGGAGTTCATCGTGCCAAGTTTGTGCATTGCAGCACTGACAAAACTTACAAAATCAAGCGCAGTAGAAAGAAGACTATCAGAGTTAGTGGAATTGGAAGAAGACCATTTTGTCCCAAGGTTTCATCAGTAGGTGCAGAAAGCGTGAGAAAAAACATGGCATGACAGGCATATTAAGCAGAAGAAGTTCCATACAAGAGATTTTGTTTTTGCTTTATGACAACAAGTTTTTGCATCACCCTGGGAAGTTCCAAATGCACTGGTTAGATCCATATGTGATAATATATGTGACAGATGCATGCGTTGTTCAGTTAGATAAATTGAATGGGGAGATTGTGGAAGGACTGGTTAACATTAGTCATTGATTTTCATTTCCACAACTCTTTTACATTTGCTCAATGATAACTGTAAATAACATGATGAATTAAGTATTATGTTAACTCTAAGATTTAAAACTTAAAACAAAAGTACAACAAAATACCAATGAAAATACCTCATCCATGGTCTGTTAAATCTCATCAATTGCAATGTAGCTTTGCTAGTAGTAGGAAGATTCTTCCAACCATTATTTTCCCACTTGCCCAGAGTGAAACAACGAAATCCTCCCAGCCAACTAGGAGCCTCGCCGGATTCCTAGCTCCAAGAAACCTTTCAGTTTCTTGGCCCTTCATGCCTGTGACTCCAAGAACAGCAAAGCATAAATGCTCAAATAAAAACCATCATAAGAAATGTATCTTCCAAAGATTTCACACCCTCTCATCATGCTCAAACCTCCCCATCCCCTTCCTCACCAATTTTTCTCCCTATTTATCAAGTTTCCATACACCCTTCCCCAAGTCTCCTCAACCACACTCATTATTATCCATCAATCTCCCTTATCTAGATTTTTGGGAAAACATTAAAATAAAACTAAAATATAAATGACTTGCATTAAACAACAATAAATAAAATGCAAAGTCTTTCTTCTCATGCTAGTTAATAAATGCAATTTGACAATTTTCCCCAAAATGTACATGACAACCCACCATTCTCATTTAATTCATCATACCAACCATCAATCAAAGTCAAAGAAGGTATTTAATGCTTCTAGATATTTTGTATGCAATACAATTTACATAATCAATAAACATTCAATTAAATAGTTAATAATCTACTTTAATAATTAATACATTAATTAATTGTACTAGTGTACATGTGTAGGGTATGTGTGTGTAGCTAGTGGACACATATCTCATGCATGTACTAACGATAAACAACCATTTCCTCTAGTGCATAATTCCTATATGATCACACCATGACATGTAGGACAACAGATCAAGTAATGCATCATTTAATAATCTTAACAGACAAATTACACCAAATTCATCAATAACTCATTATCACACTTAAAATATCAATAGAAAATCAAAAGAGGGCTTTAAACATGGTAGGAACTAGGTGAGTAAATAATAGTGGCATCTCTAATCCCCAATCGGTATTCTCAACTAACATCGAAGCATCATTTCTTCCTAACCTACTTTCATCTTCCATCCTATCCTTTCCTCTATTGGGCTAAGTTGGAGCGTCAACTATATTGACCTAACTCCAGATAGAACCTGTAAGTGGAAGTTTCATACATCTTGACCAAGCTTCCCCAACAGGAAACTAGCAGTCGCCATCACACGTCTAAGGGAGAGTGACTTCACACAGCCCTCCCACGACTCTAGGTTTCGGAGGATAAAATGTGGGAAATACCTCCACACCTCCTTATAGAACAAGGGTCAACACCCTACATCAAGCCCTATTGTGCAACTACTGTTCTTAGAGTCACGTCCTCAAACAACCACTCTGGGAAAGTTGTGTGTCCTGTCAAAACCACACTTACCACAAATCATAGAAATATTTCAAATCATAAATTAAATAATAATTATAACTTATAGCATACAGTATCTTCTTGATTTCTACGACATCCATGTTACCTCATCACTTTAGTCATTTGGCCATCACATAGTTCATCAACCTGTAGGTTAGTTCACCAATAATTCATATCCATGTATATACATCATAATTTCATATAAGAATCCATATCTGTATTGACGTTCAATTAAGAAATGTATGTTTATTTTTATCATGTTTTGCATCTATTATGGATTCACAACATAACTTTGAATCGATATCCATGTACCTAAATTCCACATCTTAATTTGCATGTTTAAGAAAATCAAAGAGTTATCATCATCATGAGCATATAACAATGAAAATAATAATATGCAACACATAAATAGGTCCAAATGTACACTTGTCACATGTTTATATCAACATTGTTGAGTCCAAATAAGTGTTAAGCTAAGAATTACTAATATGAGAAAAAATCAAAGTTATAACTACCTAAGGTCAAAATATGGGGCATTACATACACCCACCCTTCAAGAAACTTCGTCCCGAAGTTATTTTCATTCACAATATGAGGAGAATTTATGACACAACTTTTATGTGTCTTTCTTGATAGAAAACTTTGTGTGATATTGGTCACATTGGACCTTGACTTGATTAAAACATGTCAAGTCTATTAATATATTCATTGCAACTATGCCTATTTACTAGGAATCTAACTAAGTCTCGACTCTATGTTATTACCATTTGCAAATTAATTAACACAAAGACACACTTCTCTTATAGTTTTATTCATCTCAAGTTCCATATTTAAAGTATAATCTACTAGTTTGACAACCAATTAGAATCTTATCTTATTATCGATTCTTTAGTTAAGTGAATCTTACATTATAATTGTTACTTGTTCATCTGTAAATTAAATTAATGGCATCTGCAGGTTTATACATGATCAATCTCTGATGTGTAGATATGGACCACCTGTATCTTTACACAATCCTTAGGTCTCAATCATATTTATATCTACCTTCTCGTCACTCATCAACATCTTGAATGCGACTTTGTGAGCTCTGCAATGTGGTGTAGAACAATGGAAGCTTTCTTTCTTTACAGTTTTTATAGAAAATAGTGTACTATGGGCGTATAGAATTTGAATATTTTATAAATTATTTAATGGTCAATTATTCATCCTCTCACAGATCGGTCCCATATTTTAAGCGTTCATATCTTGACTGGAATGAGTAACAAGTGTGCCCCTACTCCCTGTTGGTGCACCGACGGACCAGTTTCCACTAGGGTTCAGATGACGTTGACTTTGACAAATAGGTAGCATGATTGTCAATAATCTGACTACATTTAACACTTGGCAATAAATTTATGTGGTTTAGAGACCGAGTGCAATTAATACTCACGAATTAGTGAAAAGTTTGCGTGGTTCAGAGACTTTTCTTGCTTCAAGTTAGGTTAGGTAAAAAAAGAATAAATAGTATTACTGAAACATCACAGCATTGCTATAGTATTACAGATAATGGCACATGGTACCAACTTATTCCTTCTTCAATAATAGCAATACATATTTTTTTTTTAATGGAAGGGCTCGTCTAGTCAATCATCATGAAAGAAAACATCTTCAAGATTAGCTCCTTTAGGTGAGTCATATCATGCACACCCTTGATTCTAGGCCTTGATCTCACTCTTGAACTACTTGCTATGAATCGATAATTGGAGAATCTAAATCCATATTTGCATCATATAAAAGAGGATAAGCCACCTACAAAGATGGATTTCACCCTAAAAATGGAGGCCGCTAGTGATATTGTATCTTACGCTTTTGATATTGATCTCCTTCTTTAGGATCTTATACAATGGGAATGGGACAATGGATGAAAAAGTAGCTTGTCGGTAAACTCCAACGAAATGAAACTGGTGGAAAACTAGCTCGATCTGCAATTTGAGGATCTATCCCAGAATCCTTTACCTTTGAGCCTATTTTGTAGTGCCACTTTTAAATCAACAATGGGTGCCTCTATCGTTGATACGTGTGGGTTCACTACTCGATCTTGATCTGCGACTAAAGGATGGAAATTTTTATAAGTGATTTTTGGGCTGGGGACTTTTGGGAAAAATTTGTTGGAGGAAAAGATACTAGAAACCCGTATGTATCTTATTACATGCCTGCAAAACATGTATCTTATTACATCTTCATTTTGTTGCTCTTCAAAATAATCCATGACTCTTTAAGAGATTAAGAAAGGAAGGACAGTTTGTTTTTTGACAAACATCCTTTTCAATCTTGCTGATGCAGGAGCATCTCCCACATCAAGCGAGCCAGCGTAGAAGCGAAGGACAGCTGGACAAGCGCTAGCACAAATTTTGAAACACCTTGAAATTGTTGCACGATCTTAAATGAGCCATTAAGAAAGAGCACACTTGTATATTGTAATGGACCTTGAGCGGATTGCTCTCGTCCTTAGTAGGTATAGCCATTTAAGATAGTTAATGTAAAGTAGATAGAATTTAATTCTAGATTAGACTGTTTGAGAGCGCAAGAGGGAAACGGGATATAGACACCCTCATTGTGCATTATATCAGTTAGTTAGTTAGAAGCATTGGAGCAGGAGCATGCAGAGAGCTGTGTAAGAACACCCATGTACAGATACTTGAATTAATAGAAGAGATCAATTCAAATTCATGGTTTTGTGTTTGTTCTCTGTGTACTGATGTTGAATGCTATGCTCATGAATGTTTGCTTCCTGTTATACATTTTATTTATATGTTGTGTATATGATTTCATGTTAAGTTTGGAATCTGAAAAGAAGAAGGAATGAGTTTCAATTGTTTCTCTATTTGAGCCAGAGAATTCCTGCAAGGAGTGCAGTTGAAGTGTCTGCAAGGAGTGCATTGACAGAAGGTTCAGATAGAGATAGCTTTTGTTCTCATTCATCCCAGAAATATAGTTGGGAACAGGAGTCATGCAAGGAGTGCGCAGGCTGAGTGAAGTTCAGGGTTGCGAACCTAAGCAAGAATTGAAGGACTGCTGCTGCAGGTGTGCACAAAGTCGAAGGATTCAAACACTTAGACGTGTTTGGAGGTTGCCGCAAGGAGTGCGAGCAAGAGGCTTCTTTTTGAGAATTCGAAGCCATGGGAAAAGGCCAGAAGGTATAGGACCTTCAAGTAATCGTCAAGGGAAGTACAGAGAGGTTGTGCCTTGAAATATTCAAGCAGGCATCGTAAGTTCACGCTGCAGGTGGACGAGTTCGGGGAGGAACACTTGGTCATTCGCAGGAATCATCAAGGAAAGACGGACAGTTGGAATTCCTTGAGGGGAATTCGCGAAGTTTCGTGAGGCGTTAGATATCACAAAGGTACAGGGGAGATACAGCGATGTATTCCCGAGAGGTTCAAAGCTCAGGATAGATAGAATTGTTGATCTGAGTCACAGGGGTCGTCGGATGTACACGTGAAATCATGTATCGAGGTTTCATGGGTTGAACTTCGTGAACATAGCAACAGGAATCGCGATATTGCGATACGTGATATCCTGACGGGTACGAGAAGAGTGTAGGGCCACAGGAGTTAGTGGAGTGGACAGGTGGCACGAGTTATCGGAGTTTCGTGGTGAGAAGTCTCGAGACAATAGCATCAGGATTCGCAATATTGCGAACTCCGAAATGCCGATGGAGTGAAGGCGCTGAAAGGTCAAACTCGCGAGCGCATCGGAGTTTCGACGTATCGGGACTCGGGAGTCAGAGAACCAAGTTGCTCGACATCGCGAGTACCAAAATCGCGATAGGAGAAGTCTCGACAGAGTAAAGGAAAAGGTCAACGTTGACTTGTATCGGGGTTCGGGGGTTCGAGAACCGAACACTCGACCTTTGGATTCACGAAGTCGCGAAGTCCGATCTCCCGAATTGTAAAGAAAGGGGGATCCCACGAATATTTTTGTGGGTGCAGATTTCCCGATAGGGAAATAGAAGAGCATTAGAGTTCTTCGGGCCAAGGGGGGAAGAGAAGATCCTGTGAGCTGACGTGAACCTTCCGACCTGCGGGTTGTGTAGGAAGGGAGTTGGCATCACTTGCACAAAATGATTTATTTTTTTCCATTTCCTCATTTACCAGTAAATGATGTCATATAAAACAAAATTAGAGTACAAACTAAAAGTTCAAAAGTTACAAGTGTAATTAATAATGAAGGAAGGAGAGTAAGAAGCTTAACTTTTTTTTTTTTTAACTACATAAAATTCATATTTTCCTGTGTAGATTATCTTTTAAAAAGAATTTGGAAGGATGGAAATGTAGAAACTCTCTACAAATCCAGAGACATTGATAGAGGCATCTACAGGAACAATTACTAAAAAATATTAATATTGATACTAGTGTCCCTGCAATTAATATGCAAAGCAAAAAGAAAGGCATAGATTTTGCAAAGTATCTGGAAGCTTATTTAGGAAAAAGGGATGACGTTGAAAAGGTTCAGAAGATTGTGAGGTACTCTGCAGAGATAATTTTGGCTTCCTCTGATAACTCTAAAGATGCCCTTCTAGCCAAAAGGATTAAGGATTTTGATGCCACTCTTGGGGTTAGCAGAAAAGAGTTTATACAGGCTAAGTTTATACATGATTACAATGCAATGGGAAAGTTTATACAGGATGTGCTAGTGGCTTTTGGCTGTAACAAAACCTTCCCACAAATTCATTACTTTATTTTATCTAAATTCCCAGGATTTGCAATCTCACTTCAATGAAAACTTGAATAACATTCGACGTAGAGGAGGGAATACTCCAAAATTTCTCCACATCAGAATTCCGCAAGGTGTCATGAATTTCATAGATTTGTTTTCTTTGTTTTGTGGTCTCGATTTCTACTTTCATTTCAGTGTGTTCTATAGTGTCAAAGTCTAGAATTTTTTGTGAGCATTTGGATGTTTCCTTTGTCACTACTAAGGATAGATCAAGGCCATCCCACTATGTTGGGAGTTTCTAGTATGAGATGTGGTGGCCCTAAAATATCAAGATTGGGCTTAATTTAATATATAAAACTGACATGTTTAGAGTTTGACCTAGAAATGTTTGGTTTGGATAACGATCTCATGGATGTCTCCGCATAAAACGAGTAAGATTCTATAGGTCTAGAAAATATCAAATAAAGTGTTTTGAATACAACTCTCAGCTAAGAAAATAATAGAAAAACATGTTACTTAGTAAAGGGCTCCAATGCAACTGTTGAGATGGTCGAGTTGGTATAAGGCCTCAGATCAAGCTTCTTCATTCAAAATATGCAAACATAATTTCTACATGGTACTAAATCTCGAAATTACATCTGGTTGTTTGATTGTTTGCATGAAAAGAATGCTAAATCTTTCAAATTTGAATCTAGATATATATTTAGAGTAGTCCACACAAAGATGATGGCCCTTTTGGCCCTAGGGTTGAGCCTATGCTCTAATACCAAATGTAACACCCATCTAGGATGTTAGGCAATTAATCACTCATTAAACACATGCATTAACAATTTTGATTTAACATAATTTCATTGATTTTCATTTCCACAACTCTTTTACATTTGTTCAATGATAATTGTAAATATCATGATGAATTAAGTATTATTTTAACTCTAAGATTTAAAACTTAAAACAGAAGTAAAACAAAATACCAATGAAAATACCTCCTCCATGGTCTGTTGAAGCTCATCAATTTCAATGTAGCTTTGCTAGTAGTAGGAAGATGCTTCCAACCATTCTTTTCCCGCTTGCCCAGAGTGAAACAACAGAATCCTCCCAGCCAACTAGGAGCCTTGCCGACTTCCTAGCTCCAAGAAATCTTTCAGTTTCTTGGCCCTCTGTGCCCGTGACTCCAAGAACAGCAAAGCACAAATGCTCAAATAAAAACCATCATAAGAAATATATCTTCCAAAGATTTCACAACCTCTCATCATGCTCAAACCTCCCCATCCCCTTCCTCACCAATTCTTCTCCCTATTTATCAAGTTTCCATACACCCTTTCCCAAGTCTCCTCAACCACACTCATAATTATCCATCAATCTCCCTTATCTAGATTTTTGGGAAAAGATTAAAATAAAACTAAAATATAAATGACTTACATTAAACAACAACAAATAAAATACAAAGTCTTTCTTCTCATGCTAGCTAATAAATGCAATTTGACAATTTTTCCCAAAATGTACATGACAACCCACCATGCTCATTTAATTCATCATACCAACCATCAATCAAAGTCAAAGAAGGTATTTAATGCTTCTAGATATTTTTTATGCAATACAATTTACATAATCAATAAACATTCAATTAAATAGTTAATAATCTACTTTAATAATTAATACATTAACTAATTGTACTAGTATACATGTGTAGGGTATGTGTGCATAGCTCGCGGACACATATCTCATGCATGTACTAACGATAAACAACCATTTCCTCTAGTGCATAGTTCCTACATGATCACATGAAGACATGTAGGACAACACATTAAGTAATGCATCATTTAATAATCTTAACAAACAAATTCCACCAAATTCATCAATAACTCATTATCACACTTAAAATATCAATAGAAAATCAAAAGAGGGTTTTAAACATGGTAGGAACCAAGTGAGTAAACAATAGTGGCATCTCTAATCCCCAATCAGTATTCTCAACTAACATAAAAGCATCCTTCCTTCCTAACCTACTTCCATCCTATCATTTCCTCTGTTGGGCTAAGTTGGAGCGTCAACTATATTGACCTAACTTCATATAGAACCCGTAAGCGAAAGTGTCATACATCTCGACCAAACTTCCCCAACATGGAACTAGCAGTCGCCATCACATTTCTAGGGGAGCGTGACTTCACACAGCGCTCCCACGACTCTAGGTTTCGGAGGATAAACTGTGGGAAATACCTCCACGCCTCCTTATAGAACAAGGGTCAACACCCTACATCAAGCCCTATTGTGCAACTATTGTTCTTAGATTCACGTCATCAAACAACCACTCTGGGAAAGTTGTGTGTCCTGTCAAAACCACACTTACCACAAATCATAGAAATATTTCAAATCATAAATTAAATAATAATTATAAATTATAACATACGCTATCTTCTTGATGTCTACGACATCCATGTTACCTCATCGTTGTATTCATTTGGCTATCACATAGCTCATCAACCTGTAGGTTAGTTCACCAATAACTCATATACAAGTATATACATCATAATTTCATATAAGAATCTATATCTGTATTGA
>WSFP011421222.1:0-22936 GCA_009831015.1 Picea engelmannii | reverse complement strand
TTAACAAGGGTTCTTGAGGTGATTCAAGAAGAAGAATAGGATTAAGTTTTTCCCTAATATGACAAGGGAATATAGGGTTTGGGATAAACCCTAGAGGAGAAAAGGGAGCACTTGATCTTCTAGTTCTCATGCGAGAAGAAGAACATAGTTTTGTGCCATTTGAAAACCTTAGTACTAATTGGAATGATTGATGTGGATAATATTGAGAGAGGATATATTTTATACTTTTGTGATGCAAGTTATTGTTCCAAGGAGAACTTTCCAGTATATCATACTTGCTTCTTACGTATCTTTGATGTAGAGACCATCTATATTCGGGAGAGATTCCTAGCTAGGAGGAGTTAAGCATGGCACCTCATGGATTACTAAATTCAAACCCAACCCATCTCATCCCCCCAAGTTAGTATGACCTGTCAAATGGCCACCTCCCCAAATGGCATCCTAATATTGGACCCTTGACTTCCAGATTTATTTCTCTTCAATAAGGTACCTTTATTTCTTTGGGAACTCGACACATTTTCTAAGGTATTGAAGGAATATTCCTTTGATACGATTCTCTTCAGAATCTAGTTCGTGCCCCATCCTCTTGAACTTTGAAGATAAAACTATGATAGCCTCTTGAACCTTCCCATGTGCATATCCCACACATTCTCTTTGGCTGAAAGAATATTCTTTGAAACCGTCCCTGTCGTAGCTCAAATGTCTCCTCATCCTTTAAAGCTTTGATAGTTGTGTTCTAAAGTTTTATAAAAAAAACATGTTTGGCATGCCTTTGTAGAAAATAAAATATTTTGGTGCTACCTTCCCCTTGGGGTTTAGTTTCAACCTCACCCTGACTTCTTTCGATGCATAGACCCCGACGGGCCCCACCTCTTCCCATAACCTTGCCTATTGGTTGACGTGTCAGGTCCATATGATTTTCCACATATGAGGGAATATACCTTCAATATCCTTCCCCTCAGAGCTCAAATCAACCCGCAATCTCTCATCCTCTGAATGCACGATCCCAATAACAGTCTTATTTTAAACACAATTTGGCACAACCTTCGACTCACGAATCCAGGTGTCCATTAGGCTTAATGAGATTTAACGAAAGATATAATGGGCATTAACAACATAATTTAATACCATATTTAGTAATATTCACATACACACCCGAGTTATGGCATGCTTATGTTAGGTTGATATGTGTTATGAGCTATAAAAACACCCATATTCAAACACAACTTACACCATAATTTTGTGAAACTTAGTTTGCAATGTGTCTGTTTTGTCTTGATCCCTATATTTGTTGAGTGCTACTACACTATTAATGCAATCACTTGATTACGAGTAACCCATGTTTTGTCATTTAATCATCCTTTCACTGTTACATTTAACGCTTTCTATTTGATTAAGATGATACTCATTTTAATGTGTTATCACAGGACAATTTGGTAATTCATCATGGCGAGCCAGAACCCCATGAGGTCGGAGATATCGATGTACTTATAGAGTGTCACAGGGCCTGAACCATCATCTCCGCTAGTTGAATCTTTAATGACTGGCACTAATCATCACACTAGCGAAGACCATTACCCTGGCTAAGAATAAATCTACAGGATATTCAATTCTGTAGATTTCCCTATGGATGAGGATGATTTAGAAGTGTACCAGAATATCCTGAAAAATGGTATCCATCTAGTATATTCTCAAAAATAGCTCTTCCCATACAATGAATCAACACAATGGTCCATTATATAGTTTTATTTCACTACAACAAACATCCTGAGAAAACAAGGGAATGTAATAGCATCCCTTAGACTTTGAGACATTGACTCTAGATATCATTTTCCCATCCCCAATTGTTCTCTAAATGAACCATTTTTAAAATCTTTTTCCCAAGCAAGCAATGACCAACAAAGTTGATGAAGCACTAG
This sequence comes from Picea engelmannii, assembly GCA_009831015.1. Classification (NCBI taxonomy): domain Eukaryota; kingdom Viridiplantae; phylum Streptophyta; class Pinopsida; order Pinales; family Pinaceae; genus Picea; species Picea engelmannii. Next base: position 21,017 of record WSFP011421222.1, on the reverse strand, counting down.
TGGGTAGACAAAGATGAAATCCTCAAACAAGGTCAGAAATTAGTTCCTACCCAGAGGCTCAAAACTCCCTACAAGTTTCTGGTAGCCATGCTTTGTTTCCTATATGGGGAACAAAAGAGCATGCATTTCCAAACTGAATAGCTACTTTGGAACACTCCATCATCGGAATGGGACAAATATTCAATTGGGAAGATATCCTGGTTTTCTTCATATGTCTTCATGCGAAGAACCTCCCAAGTATGAAGAAACCATGTTTTTATATTTCGTCCTATATGATCGATGTCATTTGTTCCTCTTTACAGCTTCCTAACCTAGGATGGATCTGGGACCAAAATCAACCTCCCATTCATGTATATTTCTCTTAATTATGGAGTGTCAATTATAGACAACACTTTTATGATATATGCAATTTATTTCTTTCCCCTCTGCACTTCGTCCTATTTGGTTTCCCAGACACAAAATCTCTTTCAAGTCTAGGAATGGGATGAAAGGGGTATTCGATTAGTTCCTCTATAAGTATTACTCATTTATCTTGGTTTATGGGACGCTAGAGCCCCAAACCTTTTTCCATATTTCATCCCAGACTACTTGTTGATGAGGGAAATTCTGTAGCAAACCATGGGTTCAGGGGTTACTACACTATTGCAAACCAACAATAAAAAACTTTGGACAAGATTCCCTCTCCACATTGGAAGCTACACCATTTCCAATGCTCAACATACAGGGAAAGAATCAGAGACCCTACTGGAGTTAACCTTGTCCTTGGGAGAGCCTAAAGGCCATGATCCTCACAAAATAGAAATCAATCATGTCAGGTTTTTTGGCCTCACCCATCCCAATATACACATTGTCAATTTCAAGGAAGATAAGTTTAAGGGAACACTCTTGTATGATGAAGTCCTACACCAATTTCCTCATGACACTATAAAGCAAGAGCTTGAACTTGAACAAGAAGAGTTCAAGAAGGAAAATTTAAACCAATTCCATAGGTTGCTTCAATGAGAATAGGATACCAGCATCACCAAAGAGTAGGACAAAACCAAAAAACAAGAGTAGCTTGAACAGAAAAGGCTCCAAGATGAGAAATATTATTATAAAAGACAATATGAGGAAAATAATAGAAGAGAACATGAACGCGTGGCACATCAGGATACACTACAAAATAAGAAAGAAGAAGAATCCAAAAGGTTGGTTGAATAAGAAGAAGCCAATAGGTTAGCAGATGAATCAAAATCCAAGAAATTGGCTGAAGAGGTAGAGGAAAAATAATTAGCCGATAAAGTTTAAGCTAAGAAGAAAGATGATGAGCTATTGAAGAAAAATTTAAGCCAAACACTGAACACTATGTCGACACCCAACTTGGGCATTGTGAACATACCTCCTCTAGAATACACTCCCATAAGCACCATACCTCCTCTAGATTCCTCCCTCTCCTTCCAAGCTCTGAATTTTGAGGGCTCTGTAGTAGCTATTTGAGACTACTACTTTGATAACAGGACGAGAAGCATCGAGAAAAGGTCATAAAAGAGGAAGAGAGGAGAAGACACCCGGTCAAAATCATCTGCAAGGAGGGTATTAGAGTGGAAAGTAGGGCCTGACCAAGAAGATAATGTGGTTCAAACAAATTCAACATTCAATGCTTCCAGAGGGTTAAATACCTCATCTTTCCTTGAGGTAACTAACACCCTCATCGCTACCAAGAATAGAGTAGTCGAATTGGAGACAACATTAAAAGGTACAGGACAAATTCTCCATAGATGTATAGGAAGATATAAAAGTAGCTGAGAGTCTCAATTCAAATAAAAAGAATAAATCCATACAAGAACAGAAGGACCAGATGCATATGGAATTTGAAAAGCGGATGAAAATCCAAGGAAACACCCACAAAAACAAGTTAGAGGTGGAAAAATAGAAACGCAATACAACCCTAGAAAAGACTAGATCCTTGGCTTGCATCGTAAAATCCATCAAGGAACAGGAATTGGAATTAAGTGAAAAATTAGTGACAGAAAAATATGAGCTCCTTGATCTGTTATGTAGAATACAAGATGAGTGAAAGGAACAACTTAGGCTGCAAATCATAGTGATTTAGAATCAATAAAGATATCAGGAAGTGAGTGAAGCCTTAGAGGTGACAATCAGTTGGAAGGACATGCACCAACCTCCACCTACTACACTAATGGTATATTCGAAGAGGGAAAGACACAAGTACCAAATTATCTTTGACACTAACTGACCTCTCTTCATGACTGCTTGCTCCACCCAAGGAGCAGTTGTCGACGCTTGCGAAAAACTGTGGAAATATGAAAATGATCTTGTCGAAGAGAAAGGGGCACAACCAATGCAATCTATCGATGAAACAACATCTGTCAGTGCCAGAATGGTTGAGGTGGAAGACCACAAGAAATTCATCTAGGAGAACATCCAGAATCTAATCCAATTTTAAGATAAATCAATTGGAGAACATTTGTTGAAACCCGCCTGGATCACCCACAAAATCCAATCCTTCATAAAGGCCACATAAGAGAAGTTATATCAAGAAGTGTCTGCAAAAGTCTGCAACGAATATTCGTTCTTGGAGAGATTGCATTCAAGCAAAATAGAGAGCATATTACATGATCATTCCATTTGGAAAGAATACCAAGATCAACTATAGGAACAGTCCAGTTCATGATTACAAAATTCCACAGTTCCTTCTAGATGTTTCTTTCTTCAGTTATTGTCATGTAAATTTTGGATCTGGAATACAGAGATTCCCTTTTTTTGAAACGACCTTAATTTCATGATTTCCAAGGAGAATGATTGTAAACAATGTCCCCTCACTATAAAAAGAGGGAATTGTCCATCGGAAAGGGATTTTGGTTTTTTAATGTAGTAAGCCAATATTTCTACTACAAGTTAATTTGAATCCGAGAGACATTTTAAGTTGGATATTATGGTATTTATGTGTATGAATGTGATTATTCTATTTATGAATCTCTCTTATTGTAGTCTGTGAATATTTGTTGATGAATTACTTCTGAATTAATGTTTGCAGTTTACAATTTCCATGATTTTCAGAATGAGTACAACGATAACATAATTATGTCAATTAATCAATTATTTGATTCTAACCAGTTATGCTATTAAACTTATATATCACTCGTGTCATGAATTTATTCTATGCAATTAATACACATTTTTCACTGTATTCATTTATTTTTCTAGTTTTCTCTTGATCAGGATAGGTTACATTAGAGTTAGTTTAGAAACTGCATTCTAGAATAATAATCATACACCTTAGCTTAACTTTAGTTAGTTGGATTTACTTCTTTTTATTTCTTTTTAATTCATCTGAGAACCTTCGATTATTATATTCATATTTAGTTACGATTTTAGTTAGTTGGTAACGAGGCCAAAATTTGGTTGGAAGTGCTACCTCAAACAAGAGAGGTTCTAATTGGGACCTTCCATTGGGATTTTTGCCTCATCTGATTGAGTAGGTCATTCTAGCCCGTCAATAGAAATGGTGCTAGAAGGAGGTCCATAGAACTGAATGGCTACAAACATAAATTTAAATCCTTCTAGTTATGCCCCCCAAGAAAGTTTTTCCTTGACAAGTGATTCCCACCAAGTTCACTCTGAACATACTGACTTCCCTTCAGAGTATGATATGAATACGCTATCTCAGGTCAATACTCACCACACTTCCGCTCACCTTGAAACATCCTTTTATTCCCCTAAACCTCATGTCCTAACCATCATGGAGATTGAATCCATAGTCATACATTCGACCGAGTGAAACAACAATGCCCTAACTAGACAACTTAGTAGATAAACTGGACATTTTCCCTTGGAATACTCTTTGCTTGAAAATCAGGAAGACCTTCGACATACAGATCCCTATTTTTTCAACCTAGACTCCTATAAATAAAACCATTCGATTGGGACCCTTAAATATCACGTTCCTAAGGATACTTTTTATTTCCCTGAGGCTTCAAAATTTAATCTTGAATAATATTTAATAGTCGATGGAGCAAAAGGTAGACCACCCTCGCCTCCCAAGTCACCCCCTCACACTCCCGAAGGTGAGTTAGAGGACAACTCTAAAGAAAGAAATGGATCTAAGAGTGAGCCTAAAGAGAACCCCTTTTAGATAATTGTATATCAACCCTCGAACATGGCTAGAGAGAATGCAAATAAGAATCCTCCCCCCTACCAGCCCTGGTTGTTTGCTAATGCGGTCGTGGTACCAGGGATCCATCATGATATGCCAAGACACCCTGAGAATTTCCTGTCTAAATTTGACCCTGACAAAAAATATTCAATCGAGAACAATGTTAAGAAATTCCTACTAGCCATTAGGCTATAGGGCATTTGACATGAAGACATTGTTTTACATTTGTTCCCCTTACATTTGAAGAGAAAGTGTCAACATGGTATTTCTCTCTAGAAAAAGCCTGTATTTTGAACTAGAGAATTTTTGAAAGCTCTTTCCTTCATAAGTTTGGAGAAAACAAAACACCGACCACATGAGTTCTAGAAATATCGAGAGTCAAGATGGATTTAAAAGAGTTATTTACCGATTACAATCAACATTTCCTTACTTTGTTAAAATGAATCCCATGGGCCTCAAAACCTGTAGAAGATGTAACTATTGAATTATAGAACTCTTTTTTACCCATGTCCGTGGACATGTATGTAAAAAATTCTGAGAAATGAACTCTATAAGAAGCTTTCCAAGAATTCCTTAAGTTTGAGAAAAATATGTTGATTTTAAAAGGTAGTTTTAGCTCAGAACCATCTAAAGATAAGGGTAAAGGTAAAGTTTCTGCATCTAAACCTGGGGAAGATAAGAATCATGTTGATTCGATGGATATGGAATCTATTTAAAGAATCATTAATAATCTATCCAACGACTTGGTTGACCTAAAAAAAGGTAGTGGAGAGGGAGCTTCTAACCAGAAAAAATTCTTTAAGTTTCCCCCAAATAAAGATAAGAACACTCCACCAACCAACAAACCACTCCTTCTCAGATTGAATGCATTAACATGGAGGATATTTTCTAGGCCCTTCAATCTTAGGCAATAAATATTATGACTAAAATTGTTCTTGAAGGAGAATAAAGTTAGAAACCGCAAGAAAAACCTCGGGAATCTAATGAGCTTGTAGAAAAAAAATTAAACTCATTCTGGGACATTTATTTTGGTGAATATGAAGAAGAAACTGAAGAAGTTCACATATCATAAAACATTGTAACCACTAATAGTGCCAATAAGAATGTTTTCGATGACACCCCAGATACCACCAATTATACTTCTCTCGCTACCTCCACTCCTAAAAAATCATCTTCTTTAGATAATCCTACCCCCAACTCCTCCAAAATGACACCTTCCAACCCGAAGGCGATAGCTCAAACAATGAAATCCATTATTTCTCCCACATTCCTAGTGATGCTGGAATATGACTTCCTGGTAGATCTAAAGAATACTAAAGCCAACATTTTGTTGTTTGAACTCATGAAGATTCCACAAATCCAAGAGAATTTTATCAGAACTCTTCAAGAAAAAAATTCCTTTGGCACAAAGGAGGAAAATATAGGAGCTAATAGAGGGACCTCCAAGGAAAATTATTCTAACAATAGTACTCCTTTTAAAATTCAGGTTGTGCCTAATGCTTCCTTGACTGGTCAAATATCCAGGTCTACTAACCCTCCTTTCCTCATCACTTTTGAAATATTTAATAGAAACGTCCATAATTGCATGGTAGACTTGGGAACGTCATCTAATGTCATGCCCCTAAAAGTATGTGAGAAGATTAATTTCAAACCCAAACCATCTAACATTCATATTATTCAGTTAGACAAAAAAAATAAAATTAAAGTTATTGGAAAATTGAAAAAAATCTTGATCAGGATGTCTGCTAATCCAAAATTTCATCAAACTATAGACATAATAGTAGTAGACATACCTAACAACTATGGCATGATGTTAAGTTGAGATTGGTCATCTATGTTGAATGGATACTTTGCTACTAATTGGTCCTGTTTGTGGCTCCCTTATAATGGAAAAGTGAATTAGATCAGGATTGACTGAGAAGGGCATATGAGACATGTCGTTATTGACCTGAATGACCCAAATTAACCAATAAATTTTAACAATTAAATTTTGGGTAATAATTCATATGAAACATTTTTGGGGAATTTTACAGTTGAACCATCACCTCTCATGGAATCCAACGCACAATCTGAAATCCTTCATTGCACCCAGATTGTTGAGCCCAACTATAATATAACTGGTCAAACTAGAAATCCCTCTGATGTACAACCTAACATAGTTTCTAGAGATAAATTATAAAAATGCACTAACTCTGCTAATCCCATTAAAACCAAAAAATCAGAAAATTCAAAAATACCAATTGAAATAAAAAAAAAGGATATCCTGACATGTGGACATTATTTTTCAATGGATCCAAGTCTTTAGAAGGTGCAGGCATGGGTTTCATACCAAAATACCCGAAAGGTACTAAAATATTTATTGCATGTAGGCTATAATTTCCTTGCACCAACAATACTGTCGAATACGAAGTCCTAGTATAGGGTTTAGGAAAAACAATTGACTTGAAAGTTGAAAAAATCAAGGTATTTGGTGATTCTAAAATTATCGTAAAGCAGGTGAGGAACACCATTCATTGTATTTCAATCAATTTGAAAAAATATCAACTTGAGGTTTGGGAACTAATCAAAACTTTTGCAGCATTTAATATTAGTTCAATGCCTCGTTCGGTAAAATGTGACGCTAATTTGCTAGCCAATGTAGCATCTAGGTTAGTACCCTCTCACAGATTGATGCTTGATACTTTCTATGTTGAAATTTTATAGAGGCCTTAAATTCTCGACAATATCACAAATTGGAGAGTTTTTTATGACAACTGACATTTGACAAACTTATTACATCTCAAACATAATTTCAAAGACTCTACCATCAATTAAAGCCAATGACCAACTAGTGAATTCAGATGCTTATGTCCTAGATCAATCTGACATCACAATAGGTTCAACCAACTCTATCCCAGGGAATGTGGTGAGTTTGGAAAAACTCGACGATCTCCAAGACAAGTTCAAGAAAGTCATCAATTGCAAAATCAATAATTCATTCATGCAGTTCGAAGTTGTGAGCTTGGGGATGAACACCATACCTCGAAACATTAATCTAGGAAAAAATTGTTGTCCTGAAGAAAAGTAACCTTACATCAAATTATTATGGGAATACAAAGATATATTTTCTTGGGCCTACAAGGATATCAAGACATATGACACCAAGATAATACAACAAGTAATTCCTATGAAGCATACAATGAAACCATTTCAACAAAATCTTAGGAACATGCACACCAACCTTGAGCCTCGGGTCAAAGAAAAATTGAATAAGTTGCTAGCGGCCAAGATCATTTTTCTAGTAAGACATATACAGTGGATCTCCAACTTAGTACCAGTAAGGAAAAAGAATGGGGATATAAAATTGTGTATTGATTTCAGGAATCTGAAGAGAGCCTCAGAGAAGGATAATTATCTTGTGCCCCCGATGGAACAAATCTTGCAATAGGTATCTGGATATGATATGCTCTCCCTTCTAGATGGTTTTCAGGTTATAAACAGGTTTTAGTGGCCCACGAAAATCAACTAAAAACAATGTTTCAGACCAAGTGGGGAACATATGCTTACAGGAAGATGTTATTTGGCCTCATCCATGATGGAGAAACATTCCAGAGGACCATGGACATTGCCTTCAGGGGTATACTTGGAGAATGTACATTGGTATATCTATATGCTGATACCATTTTTTCGAGGGATAGAAAATATCATATAGCTCATTTGAGAAAATTATTCAATAGATGCATAAGGTATGGCATCTCTCTCAATCCTAAGAAATCTATTTTTTCTATTGATGAAGGCAGACTATTAGGCTTTGTTTTTTCCAAACATGGTATAATAATCGAACCTTAGAAAATTGAAGCAATTGCAAAGATTCCCCCCTCATCACAACAAAAAATCCATGAAGTCGTTCCTGGGACGGATCAATTTTGTAATATGATTCGTCCCTAGTTTTGTTGAAATAGTGAAACCTCTGCAATACATGAAAAAGAACAATGTCGAATTCAAATGGGGACCCAAAGAAAAATAATATTTTGATAAGATCAAAACAAAAATATAAAAGGATCCTGCATTGTTAAGTCCATACTTTAGTCTAGATTTCATCCTCTACACCTTCATGTCAGATCTTGCATTTGCAGTTATTTTAACACAAAAGCACCAAGAAGGAGATGAATTCATTGTAGCTTTTATGATTTTTGGACTACAAGGAGCAGAGTTGAACTACACTGAATTGGAAAAACAATCCTATGCCATGTTTAAAGTTGTCAAACACTTTAGGCCATTCTTAATCAAATCTAATACAAAATTCATTGTTCCTTATCCCATGGTTAGGAATCTACTGATACAGAAAGACTTAATAGAAAATAGAGCCAATTGGATTACAACTCTAGAGGAATATGTCCTAGAAATTAACCTTGTGAAAATTGGCAAAGCCTAGGGACCTTGCAAGCTAGTTGTGGAATCACTGAGCAATGAATCATATAAAGATTCCCTATATCAAGATCAAGAATTGTATGTGAGAGAGATAACTTACATCCTAGTCAATTTTGGCCAATGGTTATTCGAAATGAAATAATACTTAACACACATATTGGCCCTAGATTATCTTGAACACAAGAACAAAATGGCCCTCAGACTCAACTCTGCTCAATATCAGATCATCCAAGGAACTTTATGAATAAAACATTATGATGGTGTTTTTGTGATATGCCTTGCGAAGAGGGATGCATAAAAGGTTTTTTTCGAGCTCTGCGATGGACCAACCAATGGACACTATGGTGGAGACACCAGTGCTCAAAACATCTTCAGAGCTAAATACTACTGGTCCAGTTTATTCAAGGAATCGCATGCATATTCAAGGAAATCCCAGTAGTGCCAAATGTTGGTCGAGAGAGAAAAGAAGGTTGTCTTCCCCTTTCATCATGTCATCATCGAATGCATCTTCCATCAGTGGGAACTAGACATGATTGGGGAGATCGATCCCCACTCATAACCTATGCACAAATACATCCTGATGGCTACCGATTATTTCACCATATGGAGCTAAGGAATCCCCTTGAATACCATCAATGAAAATTAGGGGACTTTGTTCCTTAAATCACATATCATCACCAGGTTTGGAATTTCAGACTCTTTAGTCTTCGATAATTCCAAGTATTTTTCTTCTCTTAAAATGACTGAATTCACTCTTGAATGAAACATCAAGGTTAAGTACTCAATGAATTACTACCCAAAAGGAAATGGTTTGGTAGAGTCGACTAATAAGAACATTATTAAAATTCTCAAGAAAATTGTCAGCGATAATCAATGAAATTGGCACCTCTCTCTTCATAATGATCTTTGGGATGACAGAGTAACTCCCAATTCATCTATTGGTAACTCCTCTTTCTTTCTGGTCTACAGAAAGGAATCCACTGTGTCGACCCACACTTTCCTACCCACCTTAAAATTGACCCAATCTTCCCAAGACAAATCTTGTCCAGTAATACAAGAAAGGTTAAACATGCTACTAAAACTTGAAGAAGAAAGGGAAAAAGCTAAGATGAACCTGACTTGCCACCAATAAATAATTAAAAAAGGGTTTGACAAATCAACTGTAGGAAACAAATACTTTCAAGAAGGAGACCTTGTTCTCAAATGGGACAAAGCTAGTGAACTTAAAGGGAAACACTCCAAATTCCAGAAATTATGGCTAGGACCCTATCTGATTCACCAGAAAATAGGTCTTGGGACTTTCAAACTCAAAAAATTACAGGGATATGAGGATGAAATCCTTTTCAATGGATAAATTCTAAAAAAATACTTCTCCTAATCACCCATAGTGATGCATCTTTGTACATAGTAGTTTTTCTCTATTTCTTTCTTTTTTTTTTCTACCGATGTTTCACTTCGATAGTCTTGTCGTTGCCTGAATTTGTTTCTTCCTTTTTCTTTCAACCTTTAGTTTAGAATAACTTACTATATGTTACTCTAGACTAGCCTTTCTTTCGCAACAAGGACCCAGGACTTTTGGACCCATGTAAGTTCCTTGTCCCGTGAGTACCTTTCCATATTGATGTTGTCAAACTAATGTGAGATCAATGTTTATCTTTGGGAACAATGATAGCAAAGAAAAGAGGAACTTGCTGGTATGTACCAAGAGAAATCTTATAACCTTCAAAATCCATATATTTCGATGGTTTCTATTAGTTATTTTCTCTTATGTGACCACCCTCATGCCTTGTCAGTGTTCCATTCAAATTTCTTGAAATCTCCTATATTTAATATCTTCAACGTAGCTCCAATGTCTCTTCCCATTAATTCTAAAACGCATATGTGATTCTTGTTTATAGACCCATGAGAATAAATTAACAGTTGAGACCAACAAATTAAAGTAACTCTCATATCACCTTGCTTCATATTTATATTCACCTATATTGTAACCACAATATTTGAATTATATATCTAAAAGGTGGATACAAAAGAATAATCATAAGGAGTTTGAAAATGCTACTAAAATTGTGGGAAGTACAAGTAAACCTGTTGGGGCTATGGATGCTTGTTGGTAGTGGGGCCATGCTTATATGATACCAAGGAATCATCTTCGGGTCTATGGATGCTCGCTGGAAGTGAAGAAATGTCGGGAAAGAGAGGCAAGGAAAACACTTTGGTCTATAGCAGTTGATGAACATTCTTCTATAGTTTCACTCTCAATGTTTCACTATGGATGTATGAAGTTAGCCATAAGCGCTCACTCGAATTATGTGGAAAATCATTATTAACAAGCTTTCTATATATCTTTCCCTCAGGCCACTAGATGTGGGGTCCCTGAGCTGAATATTGAATGGACTATTATAAGGTAATTTTGTTTTTAAATATGGTTGAAGTCTCTCTCTTTTTGGAACTTAGAGATAACTAGTTCTTCCTAGTAAGTCGTCATTTGTTGTGGCTCACCTCCCACAACTACCCACATTTAAAATTGTATGAGTCCCTTACTTTTGTCTACCTTTTTATGCCTAGTTTCTCCCCTACAAGGAATACGGTCATGCTTAACTAAAGGAATACAAGCTTAATTCTTAGTTGATTCAGGATCATATGTGTCAGAGTTTCTCACTCCACGCGTCTACCAAAAATTTGATCATCGTACTCCAATAAATACAACACACCCACTACACTCCTTTCGTGGCACCTCATGGATTATTAAATTCAATCCCAACCTGTCTCATCCCCCCAAGTTAGTATGACCTATCAAATGGCCACCTCCCCAAATGGAATCCTAAGATTGGACCCTTGACTTCCCGATTTATCACTCTTCAATAAGTTTCCTTTATTTCTTTCGGAACTTGACACCTTTTATAAGGTATCAAAGGAATATTACTTTGATACCATTCTCGTTGGAGTCCATTTTGTGCCCAATCATCTCGAACTTCGAAGCTAAAACTCAGATATCCTCTTGAACCTTCCCATGTGCATATCCAACACATTCTCATAGTCTAAAAGAATATTATTTGATACCATCTATGTCAGAGCTCAAATTTATCCTCATCCTTTAATGCTTCGATAACTATGTTCTAAATTCTTATAAAAAATACGTTTGGCATGCCTTTATAGAAAAGTGAATATTTTGGTGCTACCTTCCCCTCGAGGTTTAGTTTCAACTTCACCCTCACTACCTCCAACGCCAATACCCCGACGGGTCCTACATCTTCCCTTAACGTTGCATATTGGTTGACGTCTCAGGTCCACATGCTTTCCACATATGAGGGAATATACCTTCAATACCCTTCCCGTTAGAGTTCAAATCAACTCGCAATCTCTCATCCTCCAAATGCACGATCCTGATAATGATATTATTTTAAACACAACTTGGCACAAACTCTGATGCACAAATCCCGGCATCCATTAGCCTCAATGAGATTTCATGATACAGATAATGGAAATTAACAACAAAAGTTAAGACTAGATTTAGTAATATTCTCATACACACCCGAGTTATGGCATGCTTGTATTATGTTGATATGTGTTATGAGCTATAAAAACACCCATATTTAGACACAACTTACAACGTAATTTTACGAAACTTAGTTTGCAAACCATCCATTTTTTCTTTAACCCTATATTTGTTGAGTGCTAGTACACTATTACTGTAATCGCTTGATTACAGGTATCGCATGTTCTGTCGCTTAATCAACCTTTCGTTGTTACAGTTAACGTGTTCTATTTAATTAAGTTGATACTCTTTTTAACATGTTATTAAAGGACAATTTGGTAATTTATCATGGCGATCAAGAACCCCAAGAGGCCGAAGAGCTCAGTGTACTTCCAAAGTGTCACAGGGCCTGAACCATCATCTCGACCAGTTGAAGATTTAGTGACTGACACTAATCATCACTCTAGAAAATACCATTTGCCCGACTATGAAGAAATATACAGGATATTCAATTCTAAATATTTCCCCATGGATGACGAAGATTTAGAAGTGTACCAAGATATCCTGAAAAGCGATATCCATCTAGTAAATGCCCGACCACATCTCTTCCCATACAATGATGCAACACAATGGTGCCTCAGATAGTTTGATTCCACTAAAATGAACATCATGAGAAAAAAAGGGAAGCAAGTAGCACCCCTCAGAGCTAAAGACATTGGCTCTAGATATCATCTTCCCACCCCCACATGTTCTCTAAATGAACCATTTTTAAAAGGTTTTTCCCAAGAAATGAAAGGACCAACAAATAAAATAAAGCACTGATGGGTAGACAAAAACAAACCCTCAAACAAGGTCAGGAATTAGTTTCTACCCACAGGCTCAAAAATCCCTACAAGTTGTTGGTAGCCATGCTATGCTGCCTATATGGGGAAGAAAAGAGCACACATTTTCAAATTGACTGGCTTCCTTTGGTACACACCATCGTCAGAATGGGAAAAATCTTCAACTTGGAAGATATCCTAGTTTTCAACATATGTCTACATGTGAAGAATCTCCTAGGTATGAAGAAACCATGTTTATATATGTCGACCTATATGATTGATTCCATTTGTTCCTTTATACAGTTTCCTGACCTGGGGTGGAACTCGGACTAAAATCAACCTCCCATTCATGTATATTTCTCTCAACTATGGAACATCAATTACATATAACACTTTTATGTTATATTCAATTTATTTCTTTCCCCTTTTCACTCTGTCCTATTTGGTTTCCGCAGACACATAATCTCCTTCGAGGCTAGGAATTGGATGAAATGGGTAGCCAAATGGTTCCTCTATAAGTAGTACTCATTTATCAAGGTTTATGGGACCACCGAAGCACCACACCTTTTTCCACATGTCATCCTAGACTGCATGTTGATGAGGGAAAATGTGTACCAAACCATGGGGTTAGGCGTTACTACACTATTTCAAACCAACAGTAAACAAAATTTGGCCATTCTTCCATCTCCACATTGGAAGCTACATTATTTCCAACTCTCAACATCCAAGGGAAGAAGAAGAGAACCTACAGGAGTTAACCCTATGCTTGGGAGTGCCTAAAGTCAATGATCCTCATGAACTGGAAATAATTCATGTCATTTATATCGGCCTCACCCATCCCAATATCCATGTTGTCAATTTCAAGGAAGAAAAGTTTAAGGGAACACTCTCGTACGATGAAGTCCTGCACCAGTTGCCTCATGATGCTGCAAAGCAAGTGATTGAACTTGAAAAAGAAGAGTTCAAGAAGGAAACTTTAAACCAATTCCAAAGGTTTCTTCAGCAAGAAAATGATACTAACATCACCAAAGAGAAGGAGAAAACCAAAAAAGAAAATAAGCTTGAACATAAAAGGCTACAATTTGAGCAAGATTATGATAAAATACAAGATGAGGAGAAGAATAGAAAATAACATGAGACTATGGAACAAAAGGCTACAATACAAAAGAAGAAAGAAGAATAAGACAAAAAATTGGCTAAATAAGAAGAAGCCAAGATGTTATCGGATGAATCAAAATCTAAGAAATTGGCTAAAGATGCAGAGGTAAAATTATTAGCCGACGAGGCTGAAGGTAAAAAGAAATTCAATGATATATTGAATATGAATTTAATAGAGATACTGAACACTTCGTCGACACCCAACCTGGGAATTGTGAACATACCTCCTCCGGAATACACTCCCATAATCATCATTCTAGGAGATTCCTCCTTCTCCTCCCAAGCCCTGAATTTTGAGGGCTTTGTAGTATCTATTGGAGACTACTTCTTTGATAAAAGGATGAGAAGCATCGAGAAAATGTTAGAAAAGAGGAAGAGAGGACAAGACACGAGGTCAAAATCATCTATAGGGATGGTATTAGAGTGGAAAGAAGGGTCTGAACCATAAGAGAATGTGGTCCAAGAAGATTAAGCACTCAACGCTTTTGCAAGGTTAAATGCTTTATTTGTCCTTGAGGTAAATAACTCCCTTAGCACTACCAATAATGGAGTATTTGAATTGGAGACAGAGTTAAAAGGTGTAAAGGAAAAATTCACCATAGATATCCATGAAGTTGTAAAAGTAGATGAGAGTCTCAATTCAAAGAAGATGAATAAAACCATGGAAGCACAAAAGGATGAGATGAATATGGAATTTGAAAAGTAGATGAAAATATAATGGGACACCCACAAAAACAAGCTAGATGTGGAAAATAATAAACTAAATACAACCTTGGAGAAGACTAGAGTCTCAATTTGTACCGTGGAATCCATAAAGGCACATGCATTGACATTAAGTGAAAAATTAGAAACATAAAAAAATGAGCTTCTCGATCTATCAAGTAGCATACAAGTTGATAAATAGGAACAACTTAGGATGCAAAGAACATTGATTAAGAATCTAGAAATATATCAAGAAGAGAGAAAATACTTAGAGGAGATGATCGCTTGACAGTACATGCACCAACTTCCACCTACCACACTACCGATATATTTGAAGAGGGAAAGACTCAGGTACCAAATTCTCTTTGACACTAGAAAACCTCTCTTCATGAGTGCCCACTCCACCCAAGGAGCAACTATCGATGCTTGCACAAAACTGTGGAAAGATGAAAATGATATCATAGAAGAGGTAGGGGTAAAACTAATGCAGTCCATCGATGAAATTCCATCTGTCAGCACCATAATGGTTGAGGTGGAATACCACAAGAAATCTAGCCAATCAAACATCCAAAATCTGATCCAAATTGAAGAACACTTGTTGAAACCTGTCCGACTCACCCACAAAATCCAATCCTTTGTAAAGGCCACATCGGAGCAGTTATTTCAAGAAGTGTCTTTAGAATTTTGCAATGGATATTCGGTCTTGGAGAGATATAAATTAAGAAAAATCAAGAGCATATTACATGATAATTCCATTTGGAAAGAATACCAAGATAAACTATAGGAAAAAGCCAGTTCATGATTACAAAATTCCACTGTTCCTTCCAGATGTTGCTTTCTTCGGTTATTGTAATCTAAATTTTGAATCTGGAATATGAAGAGTCATCTTTTGTGAAACGCTCTTAATTTCATGATTTCCAAGGAGAATGATTGTAAACAGTGTCCCCTCACTATAAAAAGAGGGCATTGTCCATTTGAAAGGGATTTTGGTTTATGAATGTAGCAAGACAATATTTCTACTGCAATTTAATTGGAATCCGAGAGACATTTTTAGTTGGATATTATGGTATTGATGTGTATGCATGTGATTATTATATTTATGCATCTCCCTTATTGTATTCTGTGAATATTGGTTGATGAATTACTTATAAATTCATGTTTGCAATTTGCAGTTACCATTATTTTCAGAATGAGTACAACAATAGCATAACGTTGTTAATTAATCAATCCTTTGATTCTAACTAGTGATTCTATTAAACTTATATATCACTTGTGTCATAAATTTATTCTATGTAAGTAATACACATTTTTCACTATATTCATTTATTTTTCTAGTTTGCTCTTCATCGGGATAGGTTAGTTTAGAGTTAGTTTAGAAACTCCATCTTAGAATAATAATCATACACCTTAACTTAACTTTAGTTAGTCACATTTACTTCTTTTTATTTCTTTTTAATTCATCTAAGAACCCTCAGTTCTCATAGTCATATTTAGTTAGTATTTTAGTTAGTTTGTAACTAGGCCAAAACCTGGTCAGAAGTGCTACCCCAACGAGCATGGGTCTAATTAGGACATGCCATTGTGTGCTTTCTCTCATCTAATTGAGTGGGTCATTCTGGCCCATCCACACCCTAGTTACTGGAGGATTCTCTTGAAAAGAGGGAATGGACCCCAATGATGGATTTCCTTTAGTTGCAATATGTTTTGAGGTGAATGGGAAAGATACTCATGTTTACAGTGTTGTTGGAGGCCCTGTTAGGGTCCTATAATTTTATAAGATAATCATTATGATGATTGATATCCATTTTTTTAGTGATTTTGGGATCAAAAGTAATATTTCATGTCATCAAATATTTCCAAAATGATCAAAAAACAAATTTTTGCTTCATGGTGTATATTAGAAAAGTGAAAACAACAAAAGATCTTTGTCATGGAGCACATAAGCATCGCACAAATATTATCAGCGACAACACTATTTCCTAGATCGATGGGTCATAATTAGTTCTGCACCCGCCTACCTTTCTACCTCTAACGATTGGAGGAGGGGTCCAAAAAGTGGTTTTACAACTGCCACTTGTCATTCCCACAACATTTTGAACCCCCCTCTCTCAAATCCACTTACCACTCATACCCCTCTCCAAAATTCGCATAACCTGTCCCGATACTGCTCAAATTTCCTTCCTACACTCCTCCTCTCCCTACATGACACCTAATCCCTCACCTTATACAAGTTATCTTTCACATTCTACAACTTTTGGCCACTTGTTACCTGTTATATGCGCTATGAAATCTTTTCACAATTTTTGGCCATAATTCCTTGTTTCATGTGTTGCGAAATGAATGAGTGGGAAATCTTGAAAGTGATCATACCATAAAGTTGAACACCTCTGATTCATATGGGATTCATTGTTGGAGGTGCAGGGACACATGTTAAAGGTTCTTGACCTGTCATTCATCATTCATCCATCATGTTTGAACGAGTGGGGTGCCGAATTTTTGGTCATCTTATTAGATCATCATTTCCAAATCTAGTGTTAAATGGGTTACATGATATGCATGTAGTTAGTATCATTTTATCCACGAGGCAGGTGTTGGTAACTATTATATTGATCCTTGGTAATTTCACAAATCACCATAATTTTGTTGTGAATGCTCAATGTTTGACCTTGTCAGGCGTGGAAGATCGTTTTTCAATTCTATGTTGATTTGTCATGAATTCTTCAAACAAGCACAAAGGAGGAGAGATATGTCATAGATAGGACCCATGGCCTGATGTTATTGTTGAATACCCATAATTTGAGAGACCTTTCAAGCAAGCTAGATGGTTTGAATATGTACATAGGATTACGAGTGGTTATCGTTCAGGGGTGTCTCTTTCATTCGCTCAATATTTTAATGGCACACATGTTACAGTAGGAGACTTGAGTTTTGAAGTAACATAGCAGTCTATATCTAATGCATGTGGTCTCCCTCTGGATGGGGAGCATTGGTTCAAGAACCAGTTCATTGCTAGAGATTGTAACCAGTTTTTGAAAGATGAATGCCAAAATCC
This sequence comes from Picea engelmannii, assembly GCA_009831015.1. Classification (NCBI taxonomy): domain Eukaryota; kingdom Viridiplantae; phylum Streptophyta; class Pinopsida; order Pinales; family Pinaceae; genus Picea; species Picea engelmannii. The sequence continues at coordinate 3,243 of WSFP011421222.1, read as the reverse complement.
TCCTTGGAGCCATGGGATTCCCCTGTGCATGTTAAATCCTGAATGGTCAAATCACCTGCTTTTGATTCAAAGACATTTTACAGGAGATGGGCGATATTCTAGGTTTTACCCATACCATCTCATATTTTTATTACACCTGATTGGGAAATGTATGAATGTCCCTTACTATTTCTTAAGGAGTTCATCTAAAATGGAAAGAAAAATACATACCAAATCAAATAAATCAAGTCCATTAGGAGATAGCTTATACCATCCAGGTTTGATCAAGTTGTTGATTCTTCATGAGTTAAAGAAAACTGACAGGACTTGGGAACAATTTCTATTCCAGGGAGGCTTTGAAACCACACCTTCACTTCAGCAGCAGAAGAAAAATAGAAAAAGGAATAGGATATCAAAGAAGGTAGATAATTTCTTAAACAAGACTCAAACGTCCCAAGAAGAAGGCTCGCGGGCTTAGACATCATATCTGAATAAATCAAAAAATGAACAACATGATGAGACTCATACTCCCAATGCTTCAATTTCAAAAAGGGAGTTTGATAATTTGAAGGAACTTCTAGAAATTGTTACTCCCTCAATATCAATATGTACTCGCTCCAGTAAACAAAAGAAAGAAGAAATGTCTAAGATTTCTCAAACTACACCAACAAAACCTTCAATTCCTACTAGGAAGAAGAAAGTGATTATAATAAAAGGAAATAAACATCATGTACAGGAAAAAGAAGAGGTTACTCCTACAATTCCAATTTTTGCAGAAACATAGAAATTTTCTCCATCACCTAAGCTAAACCCTAATGATGAGGGGACTAACAAGAAAACCATAGAATCAATACCAGAGATGGATGAATATGAAGAAATGCCCAGGATAACAAGAAACAAGAAAAGAGGTGAAATGAAGGAACAAAGGACAAATTATCAAAGGAGACTAAGGACTAGTCCAACTAACAAGTTAAGACTTAAGAATAAAATTATTTTAAATCCATCAAAGGATCATATATTATTAATATCACATATTTACCCCCAAAAAAGCTTGTGGAATCTAAGAAGTGCAAGAAGGTTACGAAGGAGGATAAAATCCAAGAGCCAAAGCTTGTGGCATCTAAGAAGCACAAGAAGGTTTTGAAGGAGGATAAAATCCAAGAGTCAAAGCATGTGGCATATAAGAAGAACAAGAAGGTTGTGAAGGAGGATAGAATCCAAGAGCCAAAACCTATAAGAGAAGACCGTGAAGAATTTCAAGAGCTTGACAATGAGATTATTAGCAAAAGAATGAAGTTAAAACCTAGAAGACCTGTGCAGGTGCCCATAGACATTGGTGTTCACCCAGGATCAGTGTCATATGTGTTTTCTCAAGAGCCTCCAGTTCTTGAACAAGCAGAGACTAATATTGCAGGTATAGTAAATCACAAAGGGAAGCAAATTTTGGATTTTCCTTATTTAGACACTAAGAGTTCAGAGTCAGAGACTACTCCAACAGTTTCAGCCCAACAATCAATTCCTATTACAAAGTTGGACATTCTCATGAAGGAAGCACTCAAGGACTTGGATATGTGAGCGAGACTCGTATTTTGAAAATTTTGGACTTTGACATATCATTTTTTGAAACGAAAATCAAATGAAGATAGGTTTATTTGTTCTAAGTTTTAAATATTTTGTAATAAGTTTGTAATTAGTGATTTTTACCCTTTTAGTGGTAAAAATCAAAGAAAAATCAAAGATAGTGCTATAAAATCGATCCATATCGTATGATTTCTAAATGAGATCAAATACCTATTTTTATGGATCATTAATTAAGTATTTTCCAGAAATATCTAGAGACAATTAAAAGAGGGATTTGATCCCCCTACTATGTAGGATTTGAATGTAATGAAATACTATAAAATATAGAATGCAATATGGCATAGGGGTTGGAACCTGTCGAAAAAAAAGTGTTCATTATTGTAATCATCTCACAAAGCTACGGTTTATCAAATACAGTAATATAGTTACAAGAGTTACATGATTCTTGTGTCACTCATGTTGGTGAAGTGCTTCTTACTGTAATATGTTTTTGTTGTTTTCATATGTGTTTATTTTCTCTATTGCTTTAAAGTAAATCAAGTTCAGGATTTGTTTTAAAACACCATGTTCTGGCTTAAATCAATATCAATGTTTTCTACTTGAAGGTTAATTCTAGGATTCTTAATTTCCCTATTATAACCTGATCCACTCATTAATTATTCCCAATCATTCATTAAACCTTAAAGGATCCAACAAAGGTGCATACCTTGTGTAGTAGCCGTAAAAATACAAAATTTAATTTGATTTAGCATATAATTCTTTCTCATACAAAAATAATTCAATCACCAATATATGAGCATATGATATTCGACAAAAATTAAAATTTTATCCACAGCATAAGAATTACTTAATAGAATAAATAAATTACCTCTCCCTGATGCTAATTCCCTCGTCGATCTGGTTGTTCGGTTTTGAAACTGTGTCAAACACTGCCCAAAATCGTGTTTCCACCCTGCCAACTAGGACAACTTCCTAGCTCCAGGATACCATATGGATATCCTGGCCCCCGTGCCCAAAATCTCCAGCAAACCGATGCCCCCTGTACTAATCCTTCCCGACTACAAAACTCAACTCCCCTGCGCAAATCCAAGAGAACCCTAAAAAAAAATGATCCCCCTCTTCCGTAAGCCTCCTCCGCTCATATCCCTCCTTCACCGCCCTTTCTCCTCATTTATTTCCTTACCTACACATTTATTATCTTATCCGATTATTAATGCTTTATCCTATTATCAATGCTCCTTATCCTTATTTATTAATACTCCTTATCCCCTTCGTATACATAATCATTTAATTTATTATCTCTTTTAATTTAATACCCATGTCATTGAATGTAATAGGTAGTTAATTAATTAATTAATTAATCAAAATTATAACCATTAATTAATTAATAAATACTTAATTAATATCATTATACCAGTCTTTGTTTAGTTAAAACCATGTTAAAACAATTAATCACCTAATTAATTTTTACTTAATAATCCCTAAACATATATTCAACTAGGGTTGTTACATACACCCGCCCTTCAGGAAACTTCATCCTGAAGTTAAGGTATCTTATGGTACAAAGGAAAAGAAACATGGTTCACACATTCATAACAATTAACCAACATTATCAGTAAGTAAGTCAAGAAAAATCATACATACTAGTGTATATGTACAAGAAATGCATGTGTAGCTAGTACA
>ML863542.1:350-13859 GCA_009831015.1 Picea engelmannii | reverse complement strand
AGTACAAGATGATTCAAAATGAAAATGTCTCCTTGGTATATATAGGAGACTAGGAGGTATAATTACAACTAATGGCCTAAAGCCGACATAAATAAAATAACATTACTAATATAATTTGCCCCAATTAAGGGGTAATGAGACAATATTAGGGCTTAACAAAAACCAAGTAGGATGACATATAAAATTTATTCTCTTCTTTGAATCGTGACAATTGGGAACAGATTTCAATAGAAATTAGCTCCCCCCAATAAAAAATGGATTGTTCCTTGACTGTGAAATACAAAATATAAAGAACCATGTGGGAAATGCTTGTTGTGGATTCATGTCCCATTATTTTTGTAAACAGTCAGGCAATTTCCCGTAATGGATTTCTAAAAGAACTGACCTGCAACTTTGTGATATCTTCAAGAACTATTGTTAGGTCTTCCAGGAACTTGGGTAAGAGGTCCAACCCGTTATCATGTTTTTTTAGGAACTGCTTACAGTCTTGTCCTCTGAAGGTCAAGGTTGGCTTTGACAATCTTAACATCTTGCAGAAGACCTGAGGTGACAATGAAACAAGAGAATGAACGTGCAGTGGAATAATTCTTTGGCTTGAAATACATTTTTTGGCTCACCAAGAGACCACCTCCTTACAGTCAAAAACTTCAGGGACGCAGCCTGCACGAGTGATTCCAGAGGTCAAAATCACTTAGTTCTGGGTAGAACGAGATGAATAGTAAGAGTATGTCGTGGACCACTGGAAGTTCTGGTCCTCACGCCCGAAGATATTCACTGTATCTCCACAAAATTGTTGTCGAGTTGTTGCCATAAGTTTACGAGAATGTTCATTTGCTCCATACGATGTTTGAAATGAAGAGTTGGAAGGGATAATATAACCCTCCGCAAATCTTGGTCCAATGCGTGTGAATGGGAGATCTCCTCGAGCCTTTTGCTCATTAATGACAATCTCGATGGTTGTTGCATGATGCAATGTTAGCATTAAAGACTAGTAATTGCATACTTAGAAGTGCGAAGATGGCGGGTACGACGAAGAGTAATCAAGGATTGGAGATTTTGTGAACGCAACGACTCGCGAAAGAAATTCCATGATGTTTGAGATGAACAATCGAAAGGGATAATATAACTCTTCGCAGATCTTGGTTTAATGCGTATTAATGGGAGATCTCCTCGAGCGTTTTGCTCATTAATGACAATGTTGATGGTTCCTGCATGACGAGTTGTTAGCATCAAAGCTTACTAATTGCATATTTAGAAAGAAGTACGAAGGTGGCGGGGGATAGGAAAGAGCAATTAAGGAATGGCTAATTATCGAAAGAGGTTGGTCGAGCTTCAAAATAGGGTTACAAGGTATAACCATGAGAGGTGAGGGCCCGACGGTCAAATTTTATGTCTCAGAAGTTTTGAGTGCAAAACGCATAGTTCACGGAAGAGGGCATGATGGGACAGTCTAGTGGTCAATTTGTATATCGCGGAACTCCGGGTACTATTTACAAGCCATAGAACATTGGAAGCACAATCGTGAGGTTGCCTATTCGGGAGCCCACAATCGAAAAAGTGGCTAAGTATGGAATAGGGAAACGGTAGGTTGGACTCGTTTTTTCTAATATATTGAAATTTGTAATAGATATCCCATTACATGGAAATATCTTTTCTGCATGTTTCTAGGCAAGTTGTGTAGCGATAGTCAATGTGACTGTCTCGTCGATCCTTTTGCTTATTAATGACAATCTGTACAGTTGTTGCATGATGAACTGTTAGCATTAAACCTTGGTCGTTGCATACTTTGAAAGAAGTGCAAAGGTGGCAGGCACAGAAAATAGTGATTAGGAATTGGAGATTTCGTGAACCCGCTAACCCGAGGATCCGCGAAAGAGATTCCAAGAAATGGGCAAGTATGGAAAGTGGTTGGACGAGCTTCATACTAGGGTGACAAGGGTTCCCTAGGAGACGTGACACCCTGACGGTCAAATTGTATGTCTCAGAACTTTTGAGTGAAAAATGTGTAACACAAAAGAGGGGATGATGTGGGAGTCTGACAGTTAATTTGTATATCGCGGAAGTCTGGGAGATCTCCTCGAGCCTTTTTCTCATTAATGGCAATCTTTACGATTCCTGCATGACGAATTGTTAGCATTAAAGATTACTAATTGCATATCCAGAAAGAAGTACGAAGGTGGCAGGGACAGGGAACAACAATTAAGGAATGTCTAATTATCGAAAGCGGTCGACCAAGCTTCAAAATAGGGTTACAAGATATAACCAACAGAGGTGAGGGACCGAGGGTCAAATTGTATGTCTCGGAAGTGTTCACTGCAAAATGTGTAACACGAAAGAGGGCATGATGGGGCAGTCCAGCGGACAAATTGTATATCGCAGAACTCTGGGTACTGTTTGCAAGTTGTAGAACATTGAAAACACAATCTTGGGCCCGCCAGTTTGGGAACACGCGATCAAAAAAGTGTCTAAGTATGGAATAGGGAAACAATAGGCCGAACGCGTTTTCACTAATATATTAAAATTTGTAATAGATATCCAATTACCTGGAAAGATCTTTTTTGCATGTTTCTGGACAAGTTGTGTAGGGATAGTCAGTGTGACTGTCTCCTCGAGACTTTTGCTTATTAATGACGATCTTTACGGTTATTGCATGATGAACTATTAGCATTAAACCTTTGTTGTTGCATATTTGGAAAGAAGTACAAAGTTGGCGGGCACAAGAAACAATGACCAGGAATTGGAGATTTCGTGAACCCGCCAATCTAAGGATCCAAAATAGGATGACAAGGGTTCCCCAGAAGACATGAGGCCCTGACGGTCAAATTGTACGGCTCATAAATTTTGAGTGCAGAATGTGTAACACAGAAGAGGGGACGATGTGGGAGTCTAACAGTCAATTTGTATATCGTGGAGGTCTAGGTGTTGTTTGTAGGTCACGAAACAATGGAAGTGCAATCTAGAGGTCGAAATAATTAATGTGCATTGGGAAGGGAACGAATGTGGCAAGGATGGAAGGGAGCGATAAATTCTTTGAAACTTTTTGTGAACTCGGGTAGAGTGAAGCTTGCGAGTTGGAGGAGCCCGGGGTGAAATTGTAGATCACGAAATTTTTGGGTGCAAGATGTATATCACGAAACACGGGGAAAAAGTTGGGTAAGTATAGAAAGGAACGACAGTCGTTCGGAGTGTCGTAAATGACGATTTAATGCATGTTAATGGGAGATGTCCTCAAGGTTTTTTCTTGTTAATGCCAATTGTTTCGTACCAGTGTGTTGACTTGTCACTAGTAAAACCATAATTAATGTGCATTGGGAAGGGCGTGAAGGTGGTGGGGATAGAAGGCAGTGATAGATGCTTTGAAACTTTTGTGAACCCAGGTAGAGTGAAGCTTGCGAGTTCGAGGAGTCCGGGGTGGAATTGTAGATCATGAAAGTTTTGGGTGCAAGATGTATATCATAGAACAAGCGACAAGAGAGTTCGATAGCACCAACCGTGAAAGTCGCGGCCATAAAATTGGCTAAGTATGGAAAGGAATGGCGGCCGATCGAACTCGTGATGTGAGGATATAGATGGAGATGAAGATCCGTTAGTCTGCAAACCTGGGAACCCGTGATCATAGAAAGACAACTAAGTATATAACCAGAAAAAGATAATAGAGGGGAACAAGAAAAGGGAAAAATGGGTAAGTATCTCACAGAACAACATCTACTGTTCATTTATTAATGCCAATCTTTTCGAATCTTTTCGACAAAGACAACTTCAAGTTTAAAAAGAATTTGTTTATATTTATTTGAATAGTATTCAGATTAATATATCTTAATAAATTATTTGTGGTCCAAATGTAAACCATATTTCAATTTGTAGGGTGTTTTTTGGCTCGCAAATTTCGTTCAAACCCATAAGCAATAGAAAAATAATATATATATATGTGTGTGTGTGTGTGTGTGTGTGACGTAACATTTTTATATGGAAGGATATTCTCAAATAGAAGAAGTTGTAATATATGCACAATATTGAATAGGAACATGATGTCAACACCTGAGTTGCCATGTTGAAATAGAGTCATTAATTGAATCTATTTACGGGGCCCCGAAGAATGAAAGCAGGACGGGTCCACCCATTTATTTCTTAAGTATAGGGTGGGTGCCATAGAACTATGTCCTATCACAAATTATTCTTCCATGTAAGATGTAAGGAGCGAATAGAGTAGCCTTTGTTTAAATCGAAGTGTTGGGCAGGGGAAAAAAAAGCTTGCCGTGCATGTTTAACTACAGATCAAAGAGCGTCTTAAATTCTTGTAGAAAGAGGTTGAATTCATCTATCAATAGTTGTACAAGAAAATGAGTCAATTTAAAAAAAAATACAAAAAAAACAATATTAAACATTGGAAAACACCATACAAAAACCTCAAATATTTTATATTCAAATAAACTAGGTTACAAAATACAGCTGAGATTATTTCCCAAAATAGCTCTCTTGAAATAGTTAGCACATATTCTCTGAAATTTAAATGTGTTTGCCATAATGACTGTGATTGGGGCTCTCGCAGACCAATAAAACAAATATGTACAAGAATCAAGCATGTAGACAGTCTTTTATAGATTTCAACTTGATCATCGAATGCTTGCCTGGTTAAAAACAACGAGTTGAATATCAATTTCGACTCTTGGACTTCATGGGTGTTGCCAGCTAGATCTATCCCAACTTCTTGAATAGTTTGTCTCTTCTAGATATGGCTTGCCTGTATTATCTTTTTATTCAACATTCCATACTTTGCTAAGTGTTAATTTCCCTCCCCCGGATGGGGTGCCTACTAGACATGAAGGACACAACACAACATAGGACCACTCGGCCAGGCCACATGGCCACAAGTGGCAGTCTCAAGTCACGTCCACCCCCTCAGCATGGGGCCACTCAGCCAGGCCACATGGCCACAGAAGGCAGTCTCACGTCACGTCACATTGGCATTTGTTGGCTGGCAACTTCTTCGTCGTCACCTTACCTCCCACACCTGCACCCGACAACTTACATGCTTCAACACCTTACCTCCCTCATGAAAGTCTTCATGGCGCTGCATGACGAGACATCCTGGTCACCTCAGCACCAGAATGCAACGTTTTCTCTTGCCCTTTTCTTTCGAAGTGACCTCCTCGAAGCTCATTTCATTCTCAGTTCTGATCTTCAGACTTGGTGCATTCCTTTTTTGGGAGTTCTGGAGCTCTCCAGTTCTTACCCTCTCTCCTAGCAGCTTCTGGTGTGCATAGACCCTCCCTTCATGCCACAGCCTAGGGGCAGATCAAGGCGTGGTGCATCTTGGTATCGGGCCCGAGGTAGGGAACCTCCTCCCTCAGTTTAGTCATGTGTGGCCCATAACCTTTCTCCAGCCAATTCCCCCCACTGCACTTCGACATCTCCCCCTCCTATGGCTCCCATGGATGCCCAACCGCCGGGAGAAGTCTTTCCCCCTCCCCTCACCCGCTTAGTCGTCCCTTCTTCATCAAAACTGAAAGTGGATCCATAAACTGGCCTTTCCCCCCTCTCAAACCCCTACAGCTGTAGAATTGAATGGTTTGATCTAATGGGTAATTCAATTTGATATGCACCACCTCCTCCCTCGCCCCCTCACATTCCCTTTCTTACACCACCCCCCCCTCGTCCTAACCTCACAGTTTCACCATCATCACCTCGCCTGGACTCTTCTTCCTCCTCCCCTCTCTCCCACCACCTTTCTCCCTTGAAAAATAGGGACGTAGAGTGACTTGAGCTCTTGACCACTCTTGACAACATAAAAAAGGAGCTGGAGTACATAAAAATGACCATGCACGAAGTGCAGTCAAGGGAAGATGATCATCGGCGCAGGGTGGATAATGTGATGGCGTTTATGCAAGACCTGCGAAGAGCCATGGTGGATCGAGAAAAAAGGAAAGCATAGGTAGGATAGGTCTACGCTGGACCGCGTCTTGGTCCAAGTCAATAATGCTTTCCCATGTTTTTATCTTTTTCTTAGTCAATATTTCAGCCCTGCGTGGCATTATAGAATGCATGCCTTCTTGCATTTGACATCAGGCCCTGTGTAGCCACAAAGACAAAATTCATCTTTTGAACTAGACATCAGGCAATGGTGGTTTCCCAACTGGGCACCGTTACCCCTCTTTCAATTTTGGACACCTGGCAGAAGTGGTTTCCCAATTGGGCACTAATTCCAGGTTGTCAGATAACTCCTATGCATCTGTATTTTTTATCAGTATTTAATACACAACCTAACTTACAATAAAAAAAAGTGTTAATTTCCCTCTATCATCGAAAACTTGGGGTTTAAGGTGCCTTCCTTGTAATGTTCTTGGTCATCCACATCCGAGACAACTTAGGGATGTGATTTAGGCCCAATTCAAAGACGGGGGAGTGGTTTTATGTGACCTCAACTTTGGGGGAAAAAAATTTTGTTAGCCAACATAAGCTGAGACAAAAAATTAAAGTATCTTGTGACTGGTATTCTCCCTGTATTCGATTGTTTGTTTGGTTCAAAGGCCTACCTGAAGATTTGTATGTTGAATTTCTTTGTTTTATTGCTGTAAATTGGAAGGGACGTTCAAGTCACCTACAAAATGCTCCTTTGTTGAAGTATACAACTTCTTCCAACAACATAGATTTGGGAAGTGTATCAAATGTTGCAAATCACACCAGAATATATCTTTCATCATAGGAGTGGCACATATCATGCCTCACAAAATGGTCTGGAATATTCGAATGTGACGCCAAATATTACTCCATGCCCGAATATACTCAGAAGGAAATTATAAATTTGGATCCTCACGAAGGTGAGAAACTGTATGAGTGGTTGAATCAACATTATAAAATTACAGAACCTTCTATCTCAAAGTTGTAACAAACTTGACAGATAACCAACTTCTATCTAAAAGTTTGTTAGGCGACCTCTGGATGTAGTAACAGACTCGACATACAATCAACTTTCGATCACTATTGGTACTAATGTCAAGTGTATCAAGTCATGACCCCAGGCTCCAGGTAGATTCAGCTTCAGTCATCCACATTGGCGATGATTCCAGGCTCCAGATAGCTTCAGCTTCGGACATTGACACTGTCGGTGGAAATGGGAACAGTACCATCGACTGCAGGGCGGTAATGTGGAGAGCAAGTAGGCTTGTCATTGTCAAAGCACTTACACTGCAGGGTTGTTAGACCTGCAAAAGAGCATCGACTTTAGTGTTGCTTTGTCACGACAATTACAATGTTGTTGTGAGTCCGGAAATGTTTGGAGGTTGGGTGCCTTGTGCGATGATGACCTCGACATTAGGTGCATGTCAGACATTTATTATCTGGACATTACAGTGTTAATGCAATTGCCATAGTCGGTGACGGGTCGATTGCATTGCCACAAGCAATATCAATTGTGTAATTAATTAACATCCTTGAAGGACGTGAATCCCAAACAACGCTTGAAACTTTTTGACCGGTCATGTGTTAAAAAGATACATTATTTTATATTTTAAAAGAGAAGAAATTGTATTTTCTATGTATAACATTAGGTTGCACGCATAAACATTTTAAAGTTAACCGAAATTAATATATAGTCAACTTAGATCCCCAGAAGCAATCAAACTCCCTAGAGCTAGTTTATTTCCATCATGTTGGTTGGGATAGAAGGATCCACCACCAGGAGAAAGAAATAAGGTAGCAATAAAAGCACATGTGTAAACACAAGTTGGGGATGGAAGCATTGTACGACCAGGAAGGCACTCTGTGCTTATCGACCTGTGATCCCGATGAACAACTGGAGAGACGCTTGCGTTGAGGCCATGGCGATTTGTTTGAACCAGACAAGTCAATACTTCAAGCATCGAGCAACTTCCATTTTTTTCAAATATCAGATCTACTACAACAGAAGAAATGCATTCTCCTTATTCAAAGCACGGGAAACAACAGGAAGATTAATATTTGGTGGAAATAGCTTTGGAATATCTACTACATCAAGGCCTCTTCTAAAGAATGAAACAAAATCATTACATGAAGGTGGTAATAAAAGGTGATCTTCAAAAACCAAATCATTACCTGAATACGTCAAACTTCCTGCAGAAGGTGGTAGTATAAAGTAATCTTCAGAAAGTGTTGCAAAGTCCATAGTCCAGAATTCCTTCCCATTAAATTTTCCCAGTTACTTGTCGATGCAGGCATCATAAACTTTTGAGAGCCTCGTTCCGTGATTATATATCCACCTTCAACCACCAGGAGAATATTCTTGCAAAGAGCGGTAAGCTCTTTGACCCAGATGAAATTATTTGCATAGGAATAGTGAAAAAAATGTGCAATAGGGATAGAAAGTTGATTGTATGTTGAGTCTGTTACTACATCCAGAGGTTGGTGAACAAACTTTGACAAAGAAGCTGACTTTTTGTCAAGTCTATTACTACACCCAGAAGTCGCTCAACAAACTTTGACATAGAAACTTTTGTAATTTAAGGATGTTGATTCAACCACTCATACAGTTTCTCACATTCGTGAGGATCCAAATTTATAATTTCCTTCTGAGTATATTCGCAGATGGAGTAATATTTGGCATCACTTTCAAATATTCCAAACCATTTTGTAAGCCACGATATGTGCGACTCCTCTGACGAAAGATAAATTCTGGTGTGGTCCGCAGGATTTGATACACTTGCCAAATCTGTGTTGTTGGAAGAAGCTATATACTTCAACAAAAGAGCATTTTACAGGTGACTTGAAAGTCCCTTCCAATTTCCAGCAACAAAACAAAGAAGTTCAACATACAAATCTTCAGGCAAGCCTTTCAACCAACCAAAGGATCGAATACAGGGAGAATACCAATCATAAAATACTTGAATTTTTTTTGTCTGAGTTTCTGTTGGCTAACATAATTTTTTTCGCTCAAAGCTGACGTCACATAAAACCATTCCCTTGTATTTCAATTGGGCCTAACTAGCATCTCTAAGTTGTCTCACATGTGGATGACCATGAACATTACAAGGAAGGCACCTTAAAGCCCAAGTTTTCGATGATAGAGGGAAATGGGAATAAGTATTTAAAATGAACGTTGGAGGATGATAATATAATCTTCCATAAATCTTGGTTTAATGCGTTTTAATGGGAGATGTCCTCGACCTTTTCGCCTATTAATGCCAATCTTTTCGAATATGTGTGGTGAGTTTTCACTAATAAAGGCATGACTAATGTGCATTGGGAAGGGTGCAGAAAATGCTTTGAAAGTTTTGTGAACCTAGAAGCCCAGGAACCCACGAATTTGTGAGAAGAGGAGGTGAAGAATCGACTAAGTATGGAAAGGCGGGGCAGAATGCCTTAAAAAAACTAAAGTAAGCAACAATTTTTCCGAGTTCAAGATCCACAAAACTCAGGTTCAAGTGCAAAGAGAATTTGTTTATATTTATTCAAATACTAGTCATATTATTTTATTTTAATAGTATTTTTGTGGCCCAAATGTAAACCATGTTCCAATTTGAAGGGTGTTTTCGGCTCGCAAATTTTGTTGAAACGCATAGGTAATAGATAAAATATGAGTTAACATTTCCATATGCAAGCATATTCTCAAATATGACAACCTATAATATATGCAGAGTATTAAAGAGGGACATGACGTCAACAACTTTGTGGATGACAATGGGCTAGCATAATATTGCATTCTTACTATGATGATGCCTTAAAGAAACTAAAATAACCAACAATGTTTTTCCAATTCAAGATGGACACAAAAAAATTATCAGATCCCATAATATTCGCCTATTAATGCGTTATAATGGGAGATGTCCTCGAGATTTCCGCTTATTAATGCCAATCTTTTCGAACCTGCCTGGTGAGTTGTCACTAGTAAAAGCATAATTAATGTGCATTGGGAAGGGGGGAAGGTGGCGGGGATGGAGGGGAGTGAAAAATGCTTTCAAACTTTTATGAACCCGGGAGTCCGTGAACCCGCGAAAATTTGAAAACTCGACTAAGTATAGAAAGGTGGGGCAATCAGACGAAATCATCATAGGTAGAGTTAGACTTGAGAGTTTGAGGAGTCCAGGGTCGAATTGTAGATCATCGAAGTTTTGGGTGCAAGATGTATACCCCGAACACAGGGCATGAGAGTTCAATAGCGCCTACCTGCGAACCCGCGGCCATAAAATTGGTTAAGTATGCAAACGAACGATGGTCGGTCGAACTCATGATGTGAAGATATAGATGGAGATGAGGATTTGTCAGTTCGCCACCACAGGAACCCGCGAGCATAGAAACCCGACTAAGTATAGAACTAAAAACATATAATAGAGGGGAAGAAGAAAAGGAAAAATGGGTAAGTATAGAAGAGGAAAAAGAAAGGGACAAAATAAATTTATCCCTCACACAACAACACTTAGTTTGATAATTATGAATCCATAGAAACACATTAACTATGGGAAAAACATTCTCAACTATGAAATATAGTTGGAGCTCGACAAACTCTGGTTCAAGTCCAAAGAGATGTTGTTTATATCTATTTCAACATTTTTCATATTATTTTATTTTAATAGTATTTTTGGTGGCCCAAATGTAAAACCATGTTCCAATTTGCATTTCTCAAGTGGAGATGTGTTTGTGAAGACACATTTCCTTGAACCACAGTCCAGGGGCAGGGAAAGTGCAACGTCGACTATTTCTTGAGCAAAGATTTGTTGAAGATTAAGCAATGTATTTCCAAGTGCATGTATCATTTACATAGTATCAATATGATTTCTTTCATGTTCTTTCTATATTCTTCTGAATGCACTTGTCATGGATTTGTCAACCTTTGCCATGTATGAGGCACAATATGTTGTTGTGGCATATCCATTGAGGACATATTGTCCGTCTGTATTTGCATTCCACATAACTGGCTGGTACTTGGAGAAACTATTGTTCCATATATGTAAAAGTTTTTGTTTAATGAAAATTGTTGGTTGTTTAAGTGTAGATTGTATGCATTGGATGTACTCATCTTCTGTTAGATTTACCTCTGCCAAGAAGTCCTGGAATCTCATTAACTCATCAAAGTCTCATTGTTCTAGAAATGGGAACAAAGATTTTGATTTCTCAATGAGAAATTTGTCCTCCAAACTAATTGGCTCTATGATTCTTGTTGTTCTCATTGGCGGCACAGGGAAGTTGTATCTGAAATGTGATTTTTTTTCGTTTTTTACAACTTCTTGTATGATAATGTCTATGAACTTTGGCAAGCCCTGGATCCAAATGATTTGTGTTGCATGTCATGTATTTGTCGAGAAACTACTCAATCTGTGAGATGTTTTCATTTCCATAGACTGATGGACCCTCTGTCCACAACAGTGTGTGGCCATGCCCACTCCCTCTATTCTAGAATTCAGTCACAAAACAATAGCCCGATAGTAGTGACAAAACAATGCCTCGTCAATTCACTAACTTGTTTGTTGTTTGTTGCTTGCTCTTGTTTGCTTCAACTTTGTAAGGTTCAAGTTCTGCATCCGTAGTTGGCCCTGTTGTTTCACTTTGCACCATTGGGATTCTAAATCTGTGATTGGAACTGCATTTATGGCGTTCCGCATTGACAAGTAAGTTTCAGTGCTAGGGTTGCACTCAAACTTATGGTTTTCAGGAACAGAAAATATGTGGAGAACATTCAGTTTCCTTTTTTATATCTCACTATGGGTGCAACAGAGGTGGATTATGTGCCCAACATTGACATTCAAATGGGAATGAGACATTTTGGAAGGGAACAAAATGAAAAAAATGCACCAAACATATTGTTTTCACACAAGAACAAGACAACATCACACTCTTGTTTCTCTGGCAAACGTATCGTTTCTAGGAACAAGAAAATATGAGGAGAACATTCGATTTCCTTTTTTATGTCTTACTATGGCTGCAACAGAGGCGGGTTTTGAGCCCAACATTGACATTCAAAGGGGAACAAGACATTTTGGAAGGGAACAACATGAAAAAAATGCACCAAACACATGGTTTTCAGGAATAGAAAATACGAGGAAAAAAATTGTTTTCCCTTTTTTTATATGTCACTATGGCTGCGACAGAGGTGGGATCTCTGGTGAACAATGACGCTCAATAAAAAAACCAAGAAAACATCACACTCCTATTTCTCTGGTCTTAGTAGTCACATACAAAGATGTTCTGCAAGAGGATTTTGGCTCAGGCATTCCTAATATGGAAAATTATTACTTGCAAACTGGAAATAGCTAACAACAATCAATGAACAAGAATGCAACCACGACAATGAGACTCATCGGTGAATGGGGAACGACAGAAGCGCAGCCCCTGGCCTGCAAACTGCAATAACAGGTTCAACTGCGGATGCAGGACCCCAACCTTGCAAATTTGAAGCAAACAAGAGCAAGCAACAAACAACAAACCAATGAACAAGTACTAAGAGGTCCAACTGCAACTGTAGGACCCCAACTCTGCAAAGTTGAATCAAACAACAATAAGCAACATCCAGCGAACCAACGAGCAAGCATCAACCAGTCAACCAAGAATGCCGGTGAAGAACAATATTTCCCAAATGCACTGCAGACAAGATTGTATAAAAAAATCGAAGGAAAATGTGTTGTAACATGCCTATTAAGCAAACATTTCAGGTTGTGAGGCTTGTCAGGTAAACATTTAAGGTTGTGAGGACCATTCAAAGGCCTCCCACTGTGTAAACATTTAAGAAAGTTTCAGTTTGCATGATTGGCATTCTGCATCCGCAATTGGAACTACGTGTATGTCGTTCCACATCCACGACTAAGTTTCACTACCATGGTTGTATCCCTATTTGTTGTTTGTTTTTTCCAGTTTGCAAGTAAGAATTTTCAATACTAGGAATGCTCAAAATCCTCTTGCAGAACATCTTTGTATGTGACTACTACGACCAGAGAAACATGACTGTAATGTTGTATTGGTCTTATTCTTGAACATCAATGTTTGACACAGAACCCACCTCTATCGCAGCCATAGTGACATATAAAAAAGGAAATTAATTTTTCTCCTCACATTTTCTGTTCCTGAAAACCATACATTTGGTGCATTTTTTTCAGACTACACCTCATATTTTTTTTGCGTTGCTATTATCCAACGAATCCTCGTTTGATGTCCAGGACATGGAAGTGGGCACATGTGATTGGAAGGGAACAACCAGAAAAAAATGCACCAAATGTATGGTTTTCATGAACAAAAAAAATGAGGAGAAAATTCGATCTCCTTTTTTATATGTCACTATGGTTGCGATAGAGGTGGGTTCTGTGTCAAACATTGACATTTAAGAAAAAGACCAAGACAATGTCATATTACTAGTTCTCTGGTCGTAGTACTCACATACAAAGATGTTTTGCAAGAGTGTTGTTGGGTATTCTACCCTACGGACTAATAAGCTAGGGCTCTAAACTTATACGCAGATCATGACCCTCAAGACTTAACTTTTAACCTTCTACCCAAATCTGAAACCCCGATTTTCACATGCACACAAAAGAAGAATGAACCAACCTTTTT
>ML863541.1:0-22937 GCA_009831015.1 Picea engelmannii | reverse complement strand
TGTGCTATGAGAAAAGTAAAAAGTGGAAATTTCTGAAAGAAAGAGGTTAGATCTGCAGAAAAGAGGTAAGATCTGTAAGCTCTGTGCTTTGATAAAGGTAAGAATAGTTAAAATTTCTTAGATTTGGAAGATTTGTGCCCTGTAGAAGTAAAAGAAGTGAAAAATTATGTTTCTAAAGTATGGATTTAGGTATGCTTGATATATTTTTTCCTAGCTTGAAAACTAGGGCATTGTTATATGAAAGAACGTTTGATATGAATAGATTTGATAAGAATAATGAAAGATATGTTATACCTATGCATAGAAAGAATTTTTGGACTAACCAATGGATGCAAGATCCTAGAAAGAAATTTTTGCAGGCTATCCATTATGACCGTAGCACGTAATACAAGAAAAGTTGGGGGTCATTGAAGATAAAGAGAGGATTAACTCTTTTTTACAGTTGCAGAAGACCAGGACATCTTGCTAAGGAATGCCCTGGGAGAAACCCTAGTTGCCTATGTTGTAAGGCTATGGACCATGAACTACTGGATTACCCTAGAATGATTGCTAGACTTGAAAAGATGAATATGGAGCAAGCAAACTCTGAAGGAGATCAATAAACTAAGATTATAGAAGAACCCCGGAAAGAATCAGAGATTATGTTACTGAAAATGAAATAAACCTTGGATGAACATAAAGATGCCAGTTTTTCAAAGATATTCAAAGAAAAAGATAAAATTGAAGTAAGAATAGGAGACTTCGACATAAATTGTGCTCTGGGTGAGGGAACACAGATGAACATTATGACATAAAGTACTTGGGAAACCCTAGGGAGGCCTACTATGGTTCCTTCACTAGGAAAAATAGGGTTGTTTAAAGGAAAAATGGTAACCCTGTGTGGCAGGATTACCCAGATAACTATGAGTACCCATGGAGCTTCGACAGAGGAAGAATTAAAAGTTATTAAACTTATTGAGGACCATGCCCCATTTCTATCTTTTTTAGGCAAGATATGGATTGAAAAAGACCAGGTCTGGAGAAAAGAAGAAAAGGAAGCCCTAGAATAGAAGAAGCAAGAACTCATGGAATTTATGACTAGAAGGATTGCCTACTTGATGGAAGAAAAAGAGAACAGATATAAGATATTGGACACCAGGGACTTGGATGTCGAAGCTATAAGAGAATTAGAGGAACCAAAGAAGACTGAAATACCTAATCCATATGATGAAGAAGTATTACCCTTGGATCTGAAGAAAGAATCTCAGTGCGAAGTGACTATGTCAAGAGAAGATAAGAATCAGAATGGTAAAAGGATGACCAAGAAGAATCTCACTGGGAAGAAGGATAGGAAGCTAAGTAAGAAGAGAGCCAAGATCGAAAAGTTACAGAAGATTCCAGAGGAAACTTTGCAGAAGGAAAAATCACAAGAAAAAACTGTGTCGATCTATCTTGGATTATGTTCTACAGAGTTAATAGAGTTAATAAACTAATGCATATCACTTCCTAGTGTTAACAAAACATTCTGTGAAGTACTCTTAATGTTCATGTCCCAGCTTGGTTACAAAAACCTACATCCTATAACTCCCCTTTCTTCTACCTCGAGTGAGACTTCGCCTGCTTCAAAGGTGTTGCCGAAAGGGCCGGTAGTCAGGGTTGTTTTGGTGCGTTGTTAAGCGTTGAACCCTGGGTCTTCCCTTGTGCCAACAACCACCATCAACATTCATCATACTCTATCCACTACACATGTCAAGGGACCTCTACAGTGCATTTGTACCTTCCTCTACAGCTCCAACCATTCATTCATACAACAATTTCCTTCTGTCGCCACTAGTCGTACCGATCCATATAGACAAAAATCATGTTGTATCAACTATTGCATCTGTACCAACACCATACAACATATCCACTACCAAAATAATTAAAAAATGTGTGTGTGCAGTACGACTGTACAACATGTCTGTATAAATCTATGACCATAGAGATTACTGCACTGTACACTTAATTGATTAAATATTGTACAACACAACCATTCAATTGTGTCATATGAATTGAAGGTCCATAGTTCATACTCTCGAAAATTAATTAATTAAATTCAAGAACCGTATAGTTTAAATAAATAAAAAATCAGGGAGCTACAAATTTAGCAAAAATTGATCAAAAAATGCCATCGATGACTAGGACAATGTCAATGAGAGAATTTAGTAAAATATTGGATGAAATTCAAGAAAGTCATGACCAAATGGAGGGACAAGTTAAGAATAATCATGACAAATTAATAAATGAACAAGCTAAGATCAATGAGAATATTCTTAATATACAAGAGGAAGTCACTCAAAACCACCTCACATTACAGTAGAAACAAACACACTTAGTTGCCAAGATCGATACAAATCAAGCAGACTTAAAAAACCAGTTCACCAAATTAGAAAACATCCTATCATGTCTTTTCAAATATCAAAACAATGTCAACCCAAAATAAAATTCTTCAAATGATTCAATTCCTCTGACCATGTCTGACACCCCAAATCCATTAATAAATATTCCCCCATCTAACTTTCCAAATCCCTAAATACATATACCCCCATCTAACACAACAATTCCCCAAACAAACATGCTTTAGGGCATGGTACTTCATAACATAATTCCCCCATATATTGGATTTTCATATCCACTAAGAGCCAAACTTGAGTTTTCCAAATTCGACGAGAATAAAAAACAAGGAATAGTCTTGTTTAACAAAACCAAAGAATATTTCAAAATCTATGGCATATATAATGACAACAAGAAAATTAAACATTCATCCATGCAACTAGAGGGATATGCATATAACTGATACATGTGATGGAAAAGGACAAAATATGCCATAAGTTGGACAAAGTTTAAAAACGTGTTTTTCAAAAGATTCCAAGGTACCAAAGAAGATGATTTTTTTATGGAACTCATGAGGTTACAACAAAAAGGAAACGTGGATGATTTTACTCATGAATAGGAAACTATGGCCACAAGAGTACCCGAACTATCAAAATAATGCCTCGTCCAATCATATATAATAAGTCTTAAACCCCACATTTAGAATGAATTAAAGTTACATGATATAACAGCTATGGAAACAACTATCTGTAAAGAAAGGGAAACAAAGAAAAAACTAGAAAGATCATCACTGCAAAGATTCAATAAAGTATACTCAAGATAGAACCTGCCTCAAATTTTAGATGGAGAAAATTCAAGGTACCTTCCACCGCATTTAAGAGATGGAATCAAAACTAATTTGGAATCCAGGAGGGTACACCAGAGGAACCTCAAGGTTACTAAATACCTTGGAGGAATAACTATGCATAGGAAGCACAGAGAGACATAGTTACTAAACACTCTATAAAAAAGATCTCTGCAAGGTGTGCATTGAGCAAAAGGTTGCCAGGAGGGCACAATGTTTTCCTTTTAAAGGGAAGTGGAAGGGTCGAGACCCTTTTGGATTTTTGAGACAGTTTGAAGCTGAAAAGAGATAATGCAAGGAGTGCATAGGAGATGGACTTATTCCAAGTCCTAAAGCTCAAAAGAGATAGAAATTTCATAAGCGAAGATGAGACCCAAGATAGTCAGGTTCGCAGGAGAAATTTCAAGGGTCGAAAACTTTGAACAGTTACAAACTCTTCCAAGTCGGAAGAAATCCAAAATATCAGGAGGAGGAGTGACAACAGTCAATGAATATGTTGTTGGAATATATTTGGACCGTTAGATCAACATACAGGAAATAAAAGGTGAGCGTTGAGGAAGAAATAGATCCCAACCATCGGATCTAAGTGTAAAGGATCGACAGTTGTCCGACCAAGGTAAATTACATGGGCTTTAACCCTTTGTGTGCATAGGAGAGAGAACTTGTCAAAGTCCCGAAGTCCCAAAGTGATTAGGGACCATTCATCGTCAAGAGGGACAAGTGGCACAAGATATACAACTCTGAAGTGAGAGCACTTCGGAAATTTGTGGTCAAGGACAGAGCGGAATCATTGAAGACCCGAAGTAGATCCTGGTCGTTGATCGCCAGGGGGGTACATGTCAACATATTTGAGTTTTTGGGTGAAATCACTCCGAGAGGAACGAGTGCACAGGAGTTTGAAACTCCTGAAGCCCGAAGAGCTAAAGTAAATCTATACCATCAGATCAAGAAGGACACGCGTTGATGGATCGCGAGCTCCAGGAAGAAGCGAAGGTGGAGTGTTGAAACTCCCGAAGTCTGAATATCCGAAGTAGTTGGGAGCCATTGATCTATGGGATGACATGCGTCGTTAGTTTGTGGACTCCAGGTAAAATGCTCTGGGAAAATGTGAGCATGGAGAAGTTGAGAATTGAGATTTCTGAAGACTGAAGTCTCGAATAGGACTAGGGTCATTGATTTGAGGTGGAAGAGTGGTGCTAGATATAGAACTCTAGGTACAAAATACTCTAGAGGATAGCGAAGGGTGAAAGTGTTGAAGCACCGAAATCAATCTCGATCATTGATCGAGAAGGGTGGCGAAGGTCGTTGATCTGGTCTCGGTTGAAAGAGTCAAAGTCTTGAAGTGGATGAGAGTCATCAATTTTAGGAGGAAACGTGGAAGAAGATCTGCCATTTTAGAGAAAGTCACTCTGGAAGAAGAAAGAGGGTGTTGAACAAGATCTCTCGAAGGCTGGAGAGCTGAAGTTAATCTGAGTCATCCATTTTCTAGGGACAGGTGTTAGCAGATCTTCCACTTCGAAAGATATACATTTAAGAGGAAGCAAGAGTTGAGAGTTGAAACTCCCGAAGCCCGAAGGGAGAAATCAATCGTAGCTGTCGATTTGAAATGAGGGCACGTGTCAACAGATCGTGGAGACATGGGAATGTGTGGGGAAGGAAGATAGAGGTAAAACCTCATTCATCGGTCAAGAAGCATCACCGAGATCACAGGATCAATGGTAGTGCTTAATTGCGGGGATAGAAAGTGATTCGGCTTTAAAAACCGTAGAGCGGGATGCAATCGAAACCACAATATTGATAAAGGGATACGTGGCAGCTGGAGGTGAATTGCATGGAGAAAATATGTGTGGTCTCAAACTACTCTTGGCCATCCCGTAATCACGTATTTACATGAGGTCATAGCCCGTGGTCATATGAAGGAAAGGACCTAGCGAGTGGAGCTAGCGTCTTCTATCCAATTCTTCAAAGAGGCAAGGAAAGAGATCATGGGGTTGACAGAACCTGGACCTTTGAAGGAATGGGGACCTATGTAACATATTTGGGGCTCAAGAAGGAGTCTTAAGAGTCAATCCGACTCAGCAGAATAAAATATCATAGACTGGGAGGTCGCAGAACCCCTAGGAGGGGAGGGGGTTTCTTCAGGTGGTATGAGAGCCTATATTTTGTTTGCAAGCAACAAACAAACATGAGACGGTGAAAGGAGATACTCTGATACCATCAGGTGGTATCAGAGCATTTTTTTGTCTATAGATTTCAGGCAAAGGAGATGAAGGAGATAGTCTGGCTATGTGAAGTAGTATCAGAAGCTAAATTTCTCCTGTAGAAAACAGGAGAAGTGGAAGACAAAGTATTGATTCTCTGTGTGAAGTATTGTTGCAAGTCCGCAACAGTCAACAAACAACTAGGTGAGATGTGGGAGAAGTTGGAGATGCTCTCAGTTTTAGGGTGAACAATAGAATTTCCAAGAGGGAAGGTGGAAGGTGAAAATGGCTACTGAAGGCCATGGGCATGGTCAAGGAAATGACCACCAATATAAAAGTAAAGAAAAAATTGAATGAAGGAGCTCATTGAGATAAGAGAAAGAATGGAACAAATGGAATTGAAGGTGAAACAAGAAGCAAAGGTACACTAGACATATGAATGACCTTTGAATAAGAAAGAAAAATGGCTTGTCCAGAAGTTGTTGGCCAGAAGGAAACAACAAATGTTGAAAAGGTGGTTGATGCATACTAAAAACCTCAATGACACAAAGGAGGATATAGTTTGCATTTGTGAACCAGAAGTTGGAAAAACCCTTATTGATGAGGAAGGGAGATCAGTTAAAGGTATCATAAACTACCAGGAGGGCAGAGATGAATTTTCAAATTGCCAGGTGGGAGATGAGATGAGATCAATTGATAATATCCTAGACTGTCGGGAGGGAAGAAACGATGAAAAATCATATTTCCAGGTGGGAAATGAGATGGGATCATTGGAGGATATCATAGACTTCCAGGTGGGCAGAAGAGAAATCCCATATGTCCAGGTAGGCAAGGGGGGAGAGATGAACTTGGCTAGGTGTTCATATCAGCAAGGAGAGCTGAAGGAGGAGGATCATAGGTGAATTATAATTATTGGGGGTGTTATCGGTCTATAAATTCCCAGAGGTTGTCAGGGTAGAAGAAATTTACCAGAGATAACTTTATCCAACCACTTTGAAACTGGAATCTAGCCCTGAGAGTTTCAGAGAGGGATCTCTCTGTAAGATTTAGATATGTTTTAACTTTGAGATATTAGGCTAGTTAAGTAGAATAAAATTGAACGGTTTGTTTTCCTTTTTGTAAAGTTGGCTGAAATAGGGTTTACGCATCCATTGGGCTATGGGGTCTATATTATAAGGATAGAAATCTTAACAGGAATAAAAATATTCTTTCACAGGGAAAGTTAATGCATTCACTGGATTCTTTGGCAGTAAAGTGATGGATAGCAGAAAAGACGAGAAAATCAATTACAATAAAGAAGCATTTAAGAATTTCTTCACTATAACATCAGAAGACAAACATTTAGATCTTTAAAGTCAGAGACAGGGTATACAAAGATAAATCCTGCAACATACGCTACTTTTAAAAGATCCAATTAGAAAAACAATATGACGACTGAGCAAGAAAAACATTCAACACACAGAAATAAACATCACCAATGAATAACACGCGAGAATCCTGTGAAACGTCTTTTTGTATTACTGGAAGATCTCTTGATAAACAATTACAGTCTTTATGGCTTATAGGGCATAAAGATAAACCCCACGTACTTCAAATTTTGAAGTATTTATAATCAAAATTACATATGATCCTGTCATTAAATATCAGGACGTGGTAGATCCTAAATTTAACTAACTAACTCAACAAGATACAAAAAATCAGGAACTGTCGATGATGTGTTGAAATCTTCATGCTGATTTCCGGGGAAAACCGTTGGTGAGTCATCTGCATGACTTCATCTGATCGGTTTGCTGACTAGACCTAGACACCTCATTTCTTACTTGATCAGATTGCATAGCTCTTCTGATCATATCTGACTGGGAATGTTGACTTTGAGTAATATTTTGTATATTTCATCCATCTCTGTATAATTGGCAAAAGTTGGTTTGAAGATGAAAATATACCGGATTTCGTGTTGTATGTCGATGTCTGTCTGCAAGGTTTCTAAGAACGCCTTGATCGTTATGCTTCACTGTATTTCCGAAAATTTAGAACTATCTTTGGCCATTGTGGCCAACTTTCGTTTATAACTAGGAAGGGTCATTAACTTTTCATTTAGGACCCTTAAGCCAGGGAGTCCTTTCTTCTGCAGAGCTTCGATTTTGCTGAAAAATCTTTGCACTCCTACGTCCACAGTCTGGACCTTCTCTTCCAACTACAACATTAGTCCTCTTTTGGTCAGAACCCTATTGACTTCGAGGATGGTTTCCGTCCTGTCTTCAATCCTCAAATACTCTAACTCTTCCTTGGTTTTGGAATTCATAAATTTAATGATCTTAGTGGCTTCTGTGGGCATTTCTCCCAGTTCTGCTCTTATTTTCTCAATGGCATGCCTGCTTCTTTATACTAGTTCAGTTTTCTCGAACATAATTTGAACCATAGGCGATATTTCATTTATGGATTTGGAGATATCCATCCAGATATTTTCCTTGGCCTCAGCAAGTGTCTTTCCTGCCACTATTTTCTTTTGAAGCTACTGCAATTGTTGTTTGAGTTTGTCTTATGTTTGTTTCTCGATGGAGTAGCTGGTTTGGTAAGAATACTTAAGTTCCTGAAGGTTCTCAACCTCCTTTTTAAGTCTTCTAATTTCTGTCTCTTGCAAGTTCATCTCCTCCATGGATTTTTCTAGTTCTACTATCTTTTCCAGAGCTATCAGTGGAGTTACTAAGGGAATTTATGTTGTGGATGTTGTGCTTACTCCTGTGAGTGGAACTGCGCTCAATGGAATGACCTCCATAGGTGTTGATTGTTCCTTCTCCTTCACTATCCTTTCCAGTTCTGCTTCCATCTCTTTCAATTGTGCATTCTGCTCCATGATCAACTTGAGAATCTCGTCCTTCTCACCTTCTGTCTCGACTATCTCCTTTGTTTGTGCATCTTCTGTGGGTGGAAGTTTGAGTTGTTTCCTCAGAGACGCTATATCATCATTTTTCTTTTTAAGCATCTCCTTGAATGCTTTCACATTCGAGTGGTCATATCCGATCTTGAGGACCAATTCTTCCAATGTTTTAATTCTGTTATCCTTTGCAAAGGATGATATCTTTTCTAACTTTAGTTGTGTCTGTACATTGCTCAAAGAGACTTGTAGTTTAGCAACCGAAGTAGAAGCACTTGCCAAAGTGGAGAAAACCATTTCTCCAGTTTTCCTATGCAGATCCATTTGATCAGTCGGGTGCACATATCTGGTGTGGAACTCGAACGTTTCCCTTTTGTAATCAATAATTTTCTTTGGATCGGGCACCTGTGCCTGCAGGAAATCCATGTGCATTCTACCCTTCTCTGTATCAAACACAGACAACAGTCGGTGTTGTGTCGTGGATGTTTGTTTCAAAAACTAAGCATAAGTACTGCTGGTCAACGTCTGATTCCTCTTCTTGATCAGGTCATATTTCTCAAAAATACTAAACTTTGGTCCTCCTTTACTCAGTTGATCGACTAGTAAAGTATTCGTTGGTCTCTTGGATGAAACTGTAGACATGATCTGCTTGTTTCTTGTGACAAGAGGTGACTGATCACCTTTCATACTCGTAGTATATTGGGATCCCCTTTCGCCAGCCGTGTGAGTTTCATGACTGGATTTAGGCCTTTTGGTATGCAATTGGAAAACTTCAGCCGAGACTTCGGTGATAGAAGATGAAGTTTCCTTCCTGGGTCTTTTCTCCTTTGGAGCCTGTGGTGTGGTTATTTGCGAGATAGTAACTGAAGGATCCTATTGTTCTATTTCTTCTAGAGTGTTCGGCTCCCACTCCGTTTGATTCACAAACCTTTCTATCTCAGGCTTGGATATATGAACATATGGAACATTTTTATTCTTAACCCTCATCTTTTAAATTATCCCGCAAGGATCGTAGTGTCACAGGAAACTAACTTTGAACTTCATTTCCTTCAAAAATCTATCTGTCTCTTCCGTGACACCTCAGCTATTGCAGATAAAAGACCCTATTTGCCCTTTAATTATGAGTTGTTGTTTCTTCTTCAGAGACACGAAGTGTATGTCGTCTGAATTTATCATTTGTCTTATGTAGTCCAATGAAAATATCCTCACGGGTAAATACTTGGCCAGTTTGTATGGAGCCAACTCGCATCCATATACTCTGATCTCAATGTGATTTTGGTAAAGATACCAATCTCCCATTTTTGCAAGGTTCGAGAGGTGTAAGATCCTCTAAATATCCTCATTTATACATGGTTATGGTCTGCCACTGAGCATGCTCACCACTGAGTGGTAGAACTGCTCAATGAACTATTTGAAACTTAACTCTGTGGAATTTCATCTGAGCAGTGAAGTCCAAGATTTTACCACCTACGACTTCCCGTTCTTGTCCATTTTCTGCATCGAGAAAAATAACCTATCCGCTTGAAAGAAAATGAACATGTTAGCCAGTATGGAGGAATACCAGAACATGCCCTCTGTGTCAAATTTTGAAAGTTGTTTGTGAATACTCTCCGACAAGAAAGTACTATAGTTGAAATGAATGGTGGGCCTTTCCTCTATAGATAAAATCAATAGAAAACCCAATATAGGTTCATCCACCCATTCGTCTGAAAAATAACCAAGAAGAGAGAAGAGTGATGAAATGATTTGATTTCCCTTTTCTGAGAACATGCAGGAGGGATATGGGGGATTTGACTTGGGGAGCTGAGCATCCTGTGGGAGGAAAATCTCAAAAATCTGGGCTCTCTAAGGGAAAGATAGTTTCTGGTATAACTCTGTTATGATTTCAAGATTAAAAAGGAAGGCAGACTTAGTTCTGGGTATCTATATCATCTGATCAATGGCCTCTGGTGTGATAATGAATAGAGTTTCCCCTGATGACGAGACTATGGTTCTCTGTTCGTGGAGGTAATGAGACTGACAATTGAGGGAAAATTCAGGGAAATGATGGATCTGGGGGAAAAGGTATAGAGGAAGAATGGACTCCCAGAGCCCTATTTCGTCGCTCTGATCTAAGAAAATGTCTCTGAGCCATGACTGCAAATCCACGAAGTCAAATTCGCACCTTGTATATGAGATTAGATGATCTTTGTCGGCCAAGGGGATCCTGTCAAGGTCAATAGGAGGTGGGAGGAAATCATTTTCCTCATCTTCTTATTTCTTGGATTTTGGTGCCATCCCTGCGAACAGTACCTGCAATTTAAACACAAACGTTAGTGGGAAAGGCTGTGGTTTTGGACTGCTGGCTGAGAATAGAGAGAAGACAAGGAAACGTTTTATGGTGTGATGATAAGATGAACAATGGGCGAATGAGGGGAAAAGGTTAGTTTTGAGCAAATAGATACCCGTTGGGCGTGGGGGACAGATCAGCAGGCTAACGGATAAATTAATCTATAATAAATGGCCAATGGGTCCTTTGGAGTGTGAGATGGCAGCAAAAAATGAGTGACGAGTACGATCGGGTGATGTAGAGAGT
Organism: Picea engelmannii; assembly: GCA_009831015.1. Classification (NCBI taxonomy): domain Eukaryota; kingdom Viridiplantae; phylum Streptophyta; class Pinopsida; order Pinales; family Pinaceae; genus Picea; species Picea engelmannii. The sequence goes on along the minus strand of ML863541.1, from coordinate 12,090 downwards.
GTTTGATTAAGGATCAGCAATGGCGAAAGGACCTGTGACGGGTGATAAAGGACTGACAGAGTTATGAGACGGGACCATTAGGAGAAGATAGTGGAAAATGATGTCACGAGACGACAGGGGTATATCAGAAAAGTGGTAAATGGTGAGTGGTAATATGGTTTGCGGTAAGTGGTGGGAGTCTGGTGCAATAGATTCCTTCCACATTAGCGGATGGTCCTGCCAGAAAACCATTCCATTCTAGATGCCCCCCCCGTTAAAAGCAAATCGGTCAGGGGGATCTGAAAAATGTCGTCAGTCATCCATCAGTGAGCCTGCCACTGGACCGTAGATCTGAGCGCATCGTTTAACAAACTTTCCTGACCCCCCCCCACCGTTAAAGGCATAACGGTTGGGGGGGGTCCGTAATTTAATCTCAGCCGTGGATCTGAGTGCCAACACCTTCGTTGTTCATCTGTTCAACTTTCAAACATCAAAGATATGGTTCAACATCGATCATCATGCATGTTTTATTGAAATAAAACCAACTAACCTATGCTCTAACGTACTTACCTATGACATTTAGCCCAGATTAAACTGTTGGACTAAGAAATTACTTTACCCTAGGGTTATTTGACCAAGATTAGGTAGTTTGATCAAATTTTTTTACTAGCTAACCTAAACTGCTTGGCTAAGATTAAACAGTTTAGCCAAGCGTATTCACTAATCCTATCAACATCAATTTAAAAGGACTTGGCCATGCTTAAACTGTATGGACCAGGTCATTGTTATTGCATGGGGCTTTATTCAACTTCTTTTATGCCCTCTTTTATTCTTTTCTCATTTTCTTTTTCTTTTCTTTCTTTTTCTTTCTTTTTCTTTTCTTTCTTTTTCTCAAATTATTTACAGAATGGAAAATTATTTTGCAACCAAACATAGTAAAGGGATAACATCTCAGTCACCAGTTGATCCTATAAATTATAGGTTTATAACAATGGCTCCACCTGGGGATGGTACTCTCCTTATGAAGTGCCAAGAATCCTGCTTCCTGATGTTCTGAAAAATTTATCCTTAGTTTCTTTTGTTGTTTGGTTTGTTTTATTTTTTGAAAATTTTGATGACAATGTTCAAGTGGCTCAGGGCCTTCTCTACATGCTTCAACCATATGATCAAATTTATCCACTCAAAAACTTGTAAGCAAAAAGGGAATGGTTTGTATAATGGAAAGGTGTGATTGAAGGCCTCTACTGAGGGGGTGAATAGTGTTTCAGCATTCTTCCATTCACAGGTCCTCCTGGTAGATTGGTCCCATCGCTATTGTCGAGCAAAAAAACATTATTTCCTCTGCATGCTCGAATCATGTAAGGTCCCTTCCACAGACTTTCGAACTTTCCATGCTTCCCCTTATCTTCATTTCTAGCATCCCACCTCAGAACTAGATCACCTAGCTCAAAGTCATCTTCTTTAGTTCTTTTATCAAAGATCTTTTTTATGCTCTCCTAGACAACCTGAGTCTTGTTGTATACTTCTTCTCTATATTGCTGCAGGTGGATCATCTGGTTTATCCTTCTTTATGAGTCATTCGGCTTGGCTTGCATCTCTTGCAGAAGCTTCATGATGGGAACACCTAAAGAGGTAGGGAAAATTGCTTCAGTGCCATAGACCAACTGATATGGAGACATACCAATTGAACTCTTAGTGGTCAGTCTGTCAGCCCAAAGTGCGAAAACCAGCTTTTTATGCCATGACTTTTTGTTTTCTTGTAGTGTTTTTTTAATAAGGTTCACCAGGTTTTTATTGGATGACTCAGCCATCCCATTTCCCTGAGGGTAATAAGCTGTGGAATGTACCAAAGTGATATGATATTGGTTGCAAAAATCTATGAGCTTCTTAGATCGGAAAGAAGTTGTGTTTTCGGTTATGATTTTTCTTGGACACCCAAAGTGAGACAAGATATTATTTTCCAGAAATTTAATAATGACAGAATAAGTAGCTTGCCTGCTTGGTACAGATTCAATCCATTTTTGGAAATAGTCTGTGGCAGTAAGAATCCATTTGTGCTAGCTTGAAGAGGGAGGATGTATCTCTCCGATAAATTCTAATCCCCATTGTTGGAAAGGGGCTTCAATAGAGATAGGTTTTAGGGGTAAAGGAAGAAGCTTCTTTTTGCCCTCGAACACTTGACATTTATGGCATGAAGTTACTTTCTTATGCACATCAACAAATAGTGTAGTCCAATAAAACCCAGCTCTGAGGATTTTATTAGTTGTAGTCTTCCAACTCAGGTGACCTCCACAGTGTCCTGCATGAAAATCCTGTAAGAATTTGTCAGCTTCATCTTTTAACAAGCAATTTAACAAAATACCTCCAGGATCCTTCCAATAAAGATTGCCTTCTAGAATGAAAAATTTTAAAGCTTTCAATTTCAAAAACCTAGCTTTAGTTTTTGTCAGACCAGGGCGAACTTGTAAGTTACGCAAGACAAATATAAGGTCTACGTACCCTAGAGAGTTGAGAAATACCTCTTTCACGCTTGGAGTCGCCCACTCTCCCTATTCATCTACTGCAGCTAAAAAATTAATATCTAAAACATGAAAATTAGATTCAGCCATTAACTTTGCTAGACCTTGACCTTTAATCATTTTAGTAGGCTTAATCTCTATGTCATACTCTAAAATAACAACAATCCATTTTCCTCTCCTGCCATCCGGATTGACCTGAGTTAAAATGTCCTTTACTACTGCGTTTGGAACATAAGCGATTGTGTGGGAATGGAGAATATAGACTCTAAAATCTTTTATGGATTTTACCAGAGCAAAGGATTGTTTCTCCACTATTTTGTAATTCAAAGAAACATCTCTTAAGGATTTACTGAAAAAGGATATGGGATGTTCATACACTTCGTTGTTTTTTTGTAGTAATAATGCTGCAATGGTATGTTCAGAAGCGAAAGAGAAAAGGTAAAAATCTTTGGTGAAATCAGGACTGATCAAAACTGGAGCCTGTGTGAGTGCACGCTTAACCTATTCAAAAGACTTCTTGGATTCAGTGTTCCATTTTATTTTTGTTTCCTTTTTTAACATGTTGGTGATGTTCCTGAGAAGCTCAGCCAGGTTGGGTATGAATCTTCTCAGAAAGTTTATTTTTCCAATGAAATATTGTAACTCTTTGATATTCCTAGGATGTTCAAGTTTCTAAATGGATTCTATTCTGTTGGGATCTATATTAATTCCATCCTTAGAGATTATGCGTCCCAACAATTTACCTTCCTCTAATCCGAAAAGGATTTTCTTAGGATTCAGAGAAATCCCAAATTTCCTGCATTTCTCAAACACTCGTTTGAGATGTTGTAAGTGCTCTTCGTCGGATTGAGAATAAGCGGTTACGTAATCTAGATAAATGACAATAAATATGCCAAGCTCATCCACAAAAGAGATGTCCAACGCTCTTTGGAAAGTGGCTCCAGCGTTCATCAAACCAAAGGGCATTTTCACGTACATGAAGGTTCCCCAAGGTGTTGTGAAGGTTGTTTTCTCCTGATCATCTGGATGAACGAGAACCTGGTTCTAGCCTGAGAAACCATCCAGTAAGGAGATTTGGTTGGATCCAACTATTTTTTGTAATATGTGGTCCATGTTTTGCAATGGGTAGTTTTGTTTTAGGGAAACCTTGTTCAGGTTTCGAAAATCAATGCAAATCCTGATTTCTCTAGTTTTCTTTCGGGTCGGAACCAAATTTGAAACCCATTTGGAAAATCTTAAGGGAACTATGATTTTAGCATCATACATCTTTTTGATTTATTTTTCTATCAGGGGAAGTAACTTGGGATTGATTCTCCTAAGTTTTTGTCTAAAAGGTTTTTGTTCTTCTTTTATCGGGATCTGATGTTGTATGATGCTTGTGTCGTAAGATTTTAAATCTTCATAACCCCAGGCAAATACGTCTACATATTCTTTGAAAAGTTCAATGTATTTGAGTTTCTGCTTCGGGGGTAAAGATTTAGAAATTTTAATCATCTTGGGTTTCTCCTTTATCCCTATGTTACAATCCTTAACCTGTTTACCACTGGCTTCAATTTTGGGTTTTTTCGCCACATCATTAAAATCAAACAAGTCTTCTAATGGAACTAAACCCCTAGGTAACACATTATTCTTTAAGTGAAAAACATCAGAATCTATCTCATCTTCACTTAATTCTTCTGAATCTATTTTATTTACACTATGGTTCCCAAAAATAGATTTATTTACATCTTTGTCATCATTTTCTAAGTCTATATTTGCACACTCGAAATCATTTTTACATTGTAGAAAATATTCAATTTTATCATCGTTCCCAAATACCTGCCAGTATTTGATGTTGTCTAGGGTAGTCAGTCTGCACTTCACCTCTACCATGTACGGGTGAGTGGAACGAAAAGGTATCTTGCATGCCATTGTCGACGTAGCTAACTCCACACAAAAGACACATTTGTGTGGGTTTAAGCGTATACGATAGAATCGACAGCAAAGGAAAATGGCCCGGAGGTGGATCGAATGATCACTATGATGCATGGAATGCGCTAATAGGTCATATAAATATGGTTGTACAATGTGCTTAATATCATGGAAAGGATAAGACATAGCACGTTGAAACGTGGCACCAACGTTCTTCAAATCGAAGGGCAATTTCCAGTAGGCAAAAGTTCCCCAAGGACAAATGAAAGTGGTTTTGTGTTGATCTGCGGGTAAGATATTGATTTGATTATATCTGGAGAAACTGTCCATCAAAGAGAACATTTCACTTCCGGCACAATCGTCGATGATTTGGTCAACGAAGGGGGTAGGAAAGTTGTCCTTCGGACAAGCTTTGTTGATATCCCTATAATCAACACAAACATGGATCGTACCTTATTTCTTGTTAACCAGAACTAGATTGGATACCCAATCAGTCAAAGCCACTGGATAAATAAAGTCGACTTTAAGAAGTTTTTCAACTTCAAGCTTGATAGCAACTGCTTTACGGGGATGGATTGGGTGAAGTCTCTATTGGACAGGTTTAGCGTCCGAGTAGGTCTTAATCTCATGTACAACAATATCAGGGTTGATACCTAGCATCTCTTTGTAGATCCACGCGAAGATGTCACGAAATTCTTGAAAACGTGACTTATACGTAACAACCTCATCGGTGGAACATGAAGCTCCGATGTGGACATTTTCGATAACTCCAAGTTTAATAGATATGTCAAGCGGATGGTGGGATAAATGTTTCTTAATTTCCCTTCGTATAACACATCATGTGTGGATTCAGGAATCGAATAAATAACGACAATGGTCGACGAAGTTGAGATCCGTTGATAACTCTCGATGGTGTGTTGTCCAAGAAAGAGAATGGAACGATGATGTCCATCATTCCAAGGGGTATCTTCCATCGACATAACCAACATAATCATCTCGTCCATGGGAAAAATAACGTGGAACGGATCAAGAGACGAATTACTGAGAGAGGGAGTAGAAGGGTCATTCGATTGAATGGCTTGGTAACAGGATTCAACTGGACTTAAAGACATCTAGTCGTCGTAGAGAATATAATCACCAGGTGCGGGAACTATCGACAGGTCAGAAGACATGGGAGTTTCACGGATGGAGGTGGATATCATGTTAATCGAGGCAACCAAAGGAGGTGGAACTTTGGGTGGTGGGATTGGAAATGTACCCATCAAAGTGGAATCTTTTAGTAGACCCACACCGACATTCTCGTACCTAGGGGGTGTCTTTGTAATGAAAGGTATGTTTTTGGTACATGTATCGGAGTTAAAGAAGGCTAGTTGGTCTACTGTAACTACTTTTCCCTGATGTGGAAAACACACGATACGGAAAAGAGTAGACACGAGTGCACGCATGGAATCAATCCATCTACGACCAAGTAAAATATTGTAATCGAGAGGTGAGTTAAAGACCTCAACTTCAACGCTAACCGTTTTTCCTTCTAACGTAATAGGCAATGAAGGGAGAACACCGTAGGGTTTAAAGCCAAAGCCATTAAAGGATTTGAGCGTGTTGTGTGATTCAATTAAGGGAGGAGATCCAATGGCTTTCCAGCTGGCGATAGACATGACACATGTCGAGGCACCTTCATCAATAATTGTTCTACAAATGTTCCTGTCGGCGACAACAACTTGTATTTGAAATGTGAGATGAGGGGGAAACCTTGGAATGTGATCTTCCAAGTCAAAGATTATTAAATTCGTATCTGTGGGGTCGATTCCACCGATAGCTTTCAACAGTGCCTTCTGTTGTGTGGGACAACTCTGAAGGACTTCGAGAGATGACATCGCAGACCGTGCTTGTGCTAGATCTTCTATGATATTGTAGTTCTGGGTAGCACGCGCATGGGGATTGAAGGAAGAATTCTGAACCATTCCCTTAGGAGGAGGGCGAAGGACTATATTAGGGCTCGATCATTCGAGATGAAGAGGACCATTGGAAGGTGGAGTCGAGGGAGATTGTTGAACCAACAGAGGTGGCATATCGTTAACTTTATCCTTGGAGGAAGAGTAATATTTTGCACGAGTGGTAAGTGTGATGTCATTCTTCTTTGAATCACCGTTACACATAAGTACATAGGAGGTAGTGGAGGAAGAAGGTTGATCATTGATGACCAATTGAGCCTATTTTTGAGAAGCGAAGGGTTGAGACAAGACGGTGGGTGTAGGAGGTTTTGGGGTCCCTTGGAGGAACTTTGTGATCTCAGTGTGTCTCGGATAGTCCTTCATGTAGTGATCATCACCACAGATAAGGAAAGGATAGCGAGGTTTTTGTTTATCCTTATCATCAGCAGGTTGTGACTTGGTCTTGTTGAGTTGTGGATTGTTATTTTTATCCTCCTTATTCCTACCCTTCCCTTTTTTGGATTTATTCTTACCGGTAGGAGTTGATTGAACGACGTTCACTTCTAAAGTTTTACCGGTGGGAGGGGTGGGTGTTGGAGCAATTTGAACAGTAGAAGCATGGGATTTGGGCATGGTGTGAGAGGCTTGCACAGATTGTGGTTGGGCAGTGAAAGTACCTATCACACCATCGATAGCATGAGAAGCTACTGGGGTTGTTGAGGTGGTTGTGGTAGAAGGATGACGTGCGTCAGGTAGAAGATCGTAAAGAGTACCTGTTTGTGAATAAACGAGATCAAGATACTAGGCACGACTGATCGCCTGTTCTTTGGTGACAACTCCGCCCATAGCAATGTCTTTAGATATGTCATTCACGAAGGATTTCGTGAACCATTCTGCCAATAACTGATCAGGAAGATTGAGTTTGATTAGACGTCATCTTCGTCTCCACTCATGAATGTGATCGAAGATATGAGTGGCTTTACTTTTCTTGAAAGAACTCAAAATCTCGTTTCCCATTTCATAACAGATTGGAAACTGGTAGTGAGTGAGGAAATCCATAGCTAGGGTATTGAAATCGATGAAGAAGCCTCGCAGTAACTCTATATACCACTTCGCAGCTGAACCCATGAGAGTTCGTTGAAAAAGATGTAGTTGAATGGATTCATCCATCAAAGAGTTGGAAAAACACCAAAGGTGGAAAGTCATGACATGATTGTTTGGGTCCTCTCTAGGTTTACCATCGAACTTAGGAATGTCGGATGGTAGTTTGGCTGGTATGACAGGCCAATGAGGAGAGTGATGGATAGGGTCATTCAAAATTCAAGACAGATCAGGGAGGTCCAAAGTGGCCAAAAAGGGTAACTGTCTATTCACATGAGGGTATTGGTGACTTTGGGGGGGAAGTCTCGTCGGTATACCAGTAGGACCGTAAGAAGTTTGCATATAATGTGAAGATCAGGGAAGATTCAGTTGTTGGTTTGGTGGAAAATATCCTGTGGGGTTGTACTGATTAGGTACTTTCTCTTGGAAAGGGATAGTAGACAAAACGTTCGAACCCCAAATGGAATTCGAGGTCTCGGGTTAAGGTTGACCCGTACCAAGGGGTATGAAAGAGGTGACTTGAGGTTGTTTCCCCCCAATCGATTGAGTATTACCCTGGGTAAGAAAGCTCCAATACTCGACTAATGTTATCGGGATGTTTTGTCCATAGGGTGGGGTGGGTGGAGGTTGTCCTCCGACTTGAGGTTTTGTCCCCATTGGGGTTTGACCTCCAAGAGGGGGTTGAAATTGGCCCCCAGTATTAAATTGTCTACCAACATGAATATGATAATTAGGTGTGAAAGACTGAGTAATGCCACTAGGGTCGGGTCCGTCGGTGAGAGGTGGATAAGACCTCTCCGGAAGGGGGCTGAGGAAGTGTCAGAATAAATCCAGGAATAGGATTGTGCCTAGAAGGAGTGAAGACTCCAGGAGTTCTAGATGAGACTTGGGTAGGAACCGAAATAGAAGCATTCAACGCATTATACCCAAGAGGAAGTGATGGCATCTGACTAGGTAAAAGTGGTGTGCCAATAGGTGTTTGGCTAGCCACCATATTCTCGGTGGGAATAATCATAGTATTTGGGACCATCGTGGAATAGGCCTGCTGAAGAGGGATGGTTGAACTAGAACCAGCTGACAATGCTTTCGACCTGGGAAAATAATAGCACATTGTATTGTTAAAGTGATCTAAAGGTATCGTAAACGTGTAAGATGTTTTGAGTGGTTCATAAGTGGTAGGTATTTCAACTCCTGTCTCTGAGGTAGGAGGTTTCCTTCTAGAAGTTGGAGTCTGAGCTATGTTAGTGTTCAAATAAGGATCTTCATTAAGGTCGGTGACAATTTCAGGAGGTAATCTAGAAGTGTCAATAACAAGTTCTCCGAACGAATTGAGTCGGAGAATGCATCTCTCATATCCAGGAGGTAGGTGGAAAGCTTCTAGAGGGTCAAAAACAATTCAAAATATCTCTAGAGAATCGGTCCTTTCCGGTTGTGAAGGTACATGGTCCTGGATCTCACTCTGTTGAGGAGAATCCTTCGGTGGGTTACGAGGCAAGGGTTGAGAAACTTCTGGATCTTTTGGAGGTATTCCTTGCATCCTACGTGAATGACGTGGAGGGTCGATGTTGGCTGAACCGAAAATTCTATAAAAAAAATCAATGGCAAAGTATGTTAACAAACAACACTTGCTAGTAGAATATAGGAATCAAAACCAAACAAACAAAGCCTTCCTATTCTGAAGTCACTAGTTGGTGATGAAATCCAACGTCGCGAAGTCCAGACAAGAAGGGGTTGGGCTATGGTGGAAAATTTACGTTGACGACCCGCTTAACGGACTTACACCCTGGTGCAAGCTCCCACACATAATTGTGGGTATACCCTCCAAGGATCCCAAGTGAGTCTGGCCAACGTTGATTCCAGGTACCGTGGAGACTTGCCCCTCCATAGTCACCTTGGGTAAGACTCTAAGAAGATAGGTTTCTAAAGTTACCATAAACAACAGTGATGCCTGGGGAAACAGTCGACAGTCCGATCCACAGGCAAGGGAAGGGTATCTAGCCCGAAATAAAATTGAAAGGATTCCACTCATCATTGTGGGTATACCTTCAAGCGACCCCCATAATATGTGTGATATCTACACTGAGACCAAAAAAGCAGGGTGAGTAACTCTGCCAATCTCAATGCGACCTCAAGTTTGACCCTTGTGTGAGAAGGGCTTCCCAGAACAAAATGTTGCAAATGGATTTGAGCACTCCCTATAACAAGATACTATTGTGTGTTTTGTGCTTTGGAGAGTGTGTCTCACTGCCTATTCCAAAGTTCTATCCTAGGTGATTTTGGTGTAAAAGAGCCCTGGAAAAAGTTACTAGTTAAATTTTAGAGTTTCGCAATATTATTAAAGGTTGTTGTTACTCAAGAGGGAGGCGGGAATGAAACCAATGTTGTGTAAGAATTTGACCCAATAACGTGTAAATATAAATGAATGATGCAAACTTTTGTTCGATGAATTCTATCTGCAGTAGGGAGAAAGTATTTTTCTGGAAAAATGCAAACTACAATGTACAATTCCTTTCTTTGAATGTAGTACCAAACAATCATCAACAATGTAATTTCACTATTCATTATTTTTCAATGTTTCAAACGCCAATATTTTCTGTATAAATGATTTCTTAAAAGACTAAAAATACTTCAATTTTTTCCTTTCGAGAAACCAAAACAAATACGTAACTAAGAAAGGATAAGAAATCAATGAAAATAAAGCACTCAACAAACACCCAAATCGATCTTTCAATGGAGATAAAAATAAAAATTGACAAGAAAATGTCTCTTCAAATATGAATAAGAAATTTGTTTTTGGTCATTAAGCAATCCAAAAGATGTAACCAACCTACAAATCCAAATCCAAACCGAGATCTTTAATCGAGCAAGCACTCGGACGCAAGTCTAGAGATTATATCTGTGTCGATAAAAATAAAAAATGAAGATTGAAAAAAGATCAAAAGAGAGGTATTCGATCTCTGAAACTAATCAAGATCAAGATGAAACAATCAAAAGAATTCAAGAAATGGAATTAAAAATCCTTGTCCAACTGTCTAAAGAAAAACTGGACAGTAGTAGAGGCCAAAACCCAAACCAAAAAAATAAATTCAAATGCCGCCGCAGGTGGGCAGTATAACATAGTGCATAAATGGATGATTTCCGTGAGACAAAAACATGCAGGGTGTGGAAATCCCATGCTGAAAAAAACCACCAAGGTGCGGAAATGAATGGTTTTCGTAGGCTATCTATAAGGTGAATTGCAGACGCGTTCGAAAAATCAAGAAATTAGGGGAAAAGGGAAAAACATATAGATGGAATTTTAAACTGAGGGAGAGTGAATGGGTCTCCCAGAGACTCAGAGATTGATATCAAGTAAAAAGAATTGGTCAAAAGAAAATGACCAAAAAAAAAACCACAATCAAGTTCAATCCCCAGTGGAGTCGCCAATTTTGTTATTGGGTAAATCGATAGATGAGGACATGAATTGATCCCCCTAGATCCACCTAGATCTAGAACAAAATGAGACGAAACAAGATGCTTTCCCTAAGTTGCAATCATTGAGTTTACTATCTGAAGTGGAATAGATGACATACCTTATGAATTTCTTCCTTGTATATTTGTTGTCCCTGCTTCACTCCAGTGCTCTTGTAGAATCAAATATGTGACAACACAAACCAACCAACGTGAAAGCAGCAATAGTAGAATTCAATGACAACCTAAACATGTGATCAAGGAGTCATGTAATAAAACACTAGTCATTTTATGGGAAAGAGACGTTCACCGTATTATATTAATGAAAAGTAGAAGATACAACCGAATCGCCTTGATGTCGCAAGTTCCCTTTTAGTGGTCCTTTTCTCCAACACACACATACACTTGCTCCGAAATTTGCATGAAGAAAATCCAAAAAATCTTGATGGAAAAATGGAGGCCTCAAGCATCAGTAAGAGTAGGATCTCCTTCACACAGTATTCAGACTATTCTTTCAACAATTCGATGCTTAATCTCACTTCTTCTTCCTTAACCTTTTCCATGCGAAGCCTATGATTATATAGTATAAGGTGAAGTGGTTAAAAGGCTGAGGATGATCCCACCAAATCAGAGAAACCAGTAGGATTGCAACCACATGGATGCCACCTCACATTCTAGAAGATTCCCCTTCTAGAAAATTTGTGAAACCTCTTTCCTCTTTTAGCTTTGGAACGTCATCGCACCCTGCCTATGTAGCAGCCTACGGAAATCCCGTGGTCCAGCCATAGAGAAACCTGCGGAAATGATAGATTTTTTCACTGTGTAGTATGGGCAGCCTGCGAACCCTTTCTAAAAAACAACCTTGTAGAGGAGGAAAGAACTTGGTTGTTGATCTTAATATATTTAATCGAGTGGAAGAAGCCTCCCTACTCCTACTTTTGTGATAGAGTAGGTCATTGTCGAGTAGCATAATATACATCAATAAGAAGCACCTTGAAACCCAAACGAAGAAGTGGCAATGACGACACCTTTGCTCGGTATTTTAGCGACATCTAGGACAACATAGCCAACACTTGGAGGATAACTCTGGAAGTGGTCACGCAGTATCAAGGAGTAGACAAATTTAGGGCTATGCGACACAACATGTGGATCCAAGCGCACAGGGATCCAATGAAAGAATGGATCCAACTTCGATT
>ML863540.1:3732-18826 GCA_009831015.1 Picea engelmannii | reverse complement strand
CATGATTAGGAGAGACATGAGGATTTTCACCAATTGCATATTTCAGCCTTCCAGAAACACAATAAGGAAACCAATCTGCACCACCACAACGGAGGGTGTTGCCGGTGGTAACCATGTGTCTGTAAACCTTTTTTGGATTGTGTATCAATACAACAACAAATTCAGATACAAAGCATTTCTAGATCCTCTGATATGTGCATGTAGCCTTCCGCGCTGGTGAAAGTTTTGTTTTATCTTTGAGAAGAAAATAATGTAGAGCAGCAATGATCCTGCATAGAGTGTTAGCTTCTTCAGCAGCTGCTCGATAAAGTGTTGTTGACACTTGATGTTTGAACCTCAGGTGACCTGCAATTCTTTATTCAAGAATTGATATGCTAAGCAAGCGAGGAAAAAACAAGTTATAGATATCGAAATAATTTAAACAACGACACCACAGCTGCAGAGCATACAAAAGGAAATCCAATTGCACAACTGTTGTTATCTATGGAATTGAAGGGTTCTCAGAAATTGTCTGTCTCTCTGAACATCTGTTATCCAAAGAAATTGATGGTGCAGCAGGAGTATGATTAGAAGCTGATCGATTTGACGGATTTTTCTATTTGTGGAATGGTTCAATGTTAGCAAACATTGACATGAGCTGCTCCTCGTCCAATCTGTCAAAATCTTGGGATCTTTTGGATGGTATGGATGCTGCACTTCTGCAATCGAATTCATCTTCCTCTGCAATTTATAGCAAATTGTCATTCTTCAGTCTCTTGTATGCTTCAAATTCCCTGGAAAATTTCTTGCACCTCATCATGGCATCAGTCGCATTGGACTTTACTCGGTGCTTAGTTAAAACTATGCATGGCATTAATGTAAGGAAGCCAGCATTTTATTCTCCAGATATTATTGATGAATGAATCTCTAACAAAGTCCAAGCATCCTTTACAACACATCCCAGATTAAATGCCTCTGCTTCTGCCTCAAGAACATAGAAGATAAACATAGAGCTATTGAAAATCAAACCTGCATTCTGCATATTTTGGATATAGAAATGACAGCATGCCAAAATCTTAGATACACACATCATTGATGCAGGCATGGGTGAAAGTGCATGGATAAACTTCTCTTTCTTGTTATTACCAACAGCTTTAGATCCAAGGTTCAAGTTTTGTAACCAGTTCCGATATCACAGCATTGTGTCCTGACATATGCTTAATTCTTGGAGATGCTTCTGCTAAGTTAACACCATTTCAGCCATCTCGTTCATGCTGACCATTTCATCACTGCCAATATTCGCTGGCTCTCTAAAGTATGATTTGTTTAACCTTAGGACACCCTCCACGCATTCATCAATGAATTCCAAGAATCGTGTTTGCTCGCCATCGCCCCACATTCCAATCGATCTGGATCAACTTTCCTAAATCCTTTTACAATATGCATCTATCCCAAGACATAAATCTCAAGGATTTTCTTCTGATGCCAGCTGACTAATCTGTTCTGTTAGATGATTCATTTTTGGTTTTTACTTCACCAATTTCATATCCAGATGGTTTCTCATCCTGATCTTTTGGTAAGACTTTCTGGCACCACAGATTCAGCCTCCTCTATCCCTGATATATTTATGCGATGAGCTCCTCCATATCAACAAGCTTGGTGATGATATGAAATATAAGAATGCAGCGAACTGAAGAAACGTACACCTGTATCATTGAGTTTACTCTGTAAACTAGAATTTCACATCGGTATGAGAAGTTTATGGGCCATTTTGCATTGATAACCACCAGAGAAATTAATGCACAATTGAATGGAGTTTGAGACACCTCCACATAGAGTTAGGTTCGGCGTGAGACACCCAAATCTTGACAAACAACCGAATGCCAAAATATGCTCCTCCTTGTGTTCAATGTGGTATACATCTTCCTGAATAGATTGACTGGCCACCTGATTAGCAGATGAGGAAGGATTTTGGATGGCACACATCCCTTCATGAGTAGATGTCAATGCAGGAGCATTCTCTTTTGTGGAATGCGAAGCACTGTCAAACCCCAATCCAATATCTAACTTTGTACCACACTGAACTCATATTGACTATGATGATGCTGCCCGCATATTGTGCTGGTACTTATCTCTTTTTCATGGGCAATCTTCATTAGCAACACAGCTCCATCGATTTAAAATATGTAAACAGCCTGCTCCCGAAAGTAAACCAACACGCATATCATTTGGCACGTATATGCTTCTCAATCTTATAGGTGAAGGTGAGATGATTCCAACACGGGCATTGAAGAGACAAAATAGAGCCACTAGCACCCCAATCGTTTGATAATCATAAGCTGGGACTGCTAAAGAGAAACTTGCAGACACAAATGCAGTCATCAGATATGCCTCTGGCCTCATAAAATGTGGTCCACAAAGTAGCCATGATACTGCTAAACTACCGAGCATTGTAGAACCCATCAAGCAAGGATAGATCATACTGATGTTAACCTCTCGTCCATCAGCCACAATAGTTGGAGTCCAAAGAAACCAAAAGATTGAAACAGCAAAATCAAAGCACACTTGGTCCCACGCCAATAGCAGTATCCTTTTGTCAGCCATCAAATGTGTGAAAAGTAGAACTGTGCTTGGAATCTTGAATTTGAAAGTTGCCATATTTTCTTCCCATCCTTTCGCAATCAAGATAGCACATATAACTGCAACAATAATAGTTGCTACCAATGGAAGAGTCATTCCATGATGGGTCTTCCAGTTCACAAAAGCATTTGCAAGTGCTGAACTTCCCAGAGATGATGCTGCCCCTCCAAAGCTCATTGTCCAAAAGGTATCACTCAACCATTCTTGCCGGAAACAGTTTAGACTTTCGACCTTCTTTCAACTTTCCAGCATTTGATTCTAAGGCCAGAATTTTCCTGCTGAGGTAAGCATGAACATCATGTGCAAAACCAGTCTTATAAAAGAATAACAAACCACGTAAATGCTTCCCTTCAATATTTGATTTAATGGTGTATCCATAGTGGAAAACATCAGTTATCTTGGCTTCAAATATCTTCTCTTAAACAGGCTTGATGATGACAGCCTCACACACTAATGATTTCCCACGCCCTTCAATCCATTTCACAGATGCGGGTTTTTTGTCTGCACAGAAATTTCTAGAACACTGATAACATCCATGTCAAGAAACTCATTCTGAAGGAAATTCAAAACATTTTGCACACCCTTGGATACCATATTCATCCCCATGGCATCTCCAGTGAAGCAAGAAAACCTAATATACAGATTCCTCCCTATAATTCCACACTGTGGGCCTTGTAGTCTGGCAAATCTTCTGGTCCTTTTGAACAAGACGTAGTGTACCTTTTGGCCCCCAAAGAAAAATCCCTTCTGAAAATTTACTAGCAGAAATATTTATCCAAAAATTGCAACTGCCAAATTTATCATCATCTTTAGATTTTCTCATCAGACGTAACCTCCTGAGCCCAGCAAGCCATTCTGAAGCTTCACTGCTAATCGTGTTCAGGATCAACATGTACAAAGAAGCTTGCAGCGACTATCATGTAGCATAAAATGAGCATTAACCCTTTGAAATAGTTTGATGTACCTTCCTGAAGCATAAATGCTACCACAATGACTGTAATAAGGGAATCACAAACATTGCTATTTGTGTTGAATATCCAATCAAAACACCTAGTGAGATGTCCAGCTTATCTTTCATAACAAACATTATAGCACTTGCATGCTCTACAACATTCCCAACAATTGGTAGAAGAATCACACTTATAAAAGCAACTGGCATATTCCAAGACTCATATGCCCCCTCTATAGCATTTTCAAGATATCCTGAGAGAAAAGAAATCCAAGCAGTCAGGATAGCAAGCCATGATATTGCTTCCCAGCATGTTATCACAGAAATTTCCTCTTCATCTGTAACTCCTCCATTCTCTCCCTGAGTTTGATATATGGGGTCATAAGATTTCTATGACTCTTCAGCTAGAAGACAAGGTAGAATACATATGCTACAAGCATAACACAACTGCTAAACCTTGAAAGGGCTAATCCTGATCGTCCAACATGCAATTCTGTGTGTGTAAAGTGCAGCACAGTTGGGAAAAGTAGGCCCATAATAGCCATCAATAATAATCCTGAGTTGACCACAACAATGACCTTGTTAAAGATTTGTTCTTTCTTATGATGAATAACACCACCTCATCTACCTGCATTGCACCTGATGACTTCTCATCTCGAAGCCCTCTAGAAGCCTCTGTTGCTTTCTTATTCAACAATGACTGAAAGCGATCTACATGCTCATAGGACGAGCTTATTTTTCTATCTACTCCTACATCTAAACCAACAGTACTGGCTCTTATTAAGTGAAGTCATGCTTCCAATGAAGCCATGTTAGGGAATGATTTATTGATAACCTCCTTGATCTGGACCCAAAAAGTAAAGGAATGCCCAGAATGCAGAAATGCATTTTAAAAGGATAATAGAACCATCCTTCTTCTGAAAGATATATTTTGACATTTATGTTGTTCATAAATTCTAAATAATCAGTGATAGGGTCATTAAAAACGCCAAGGAATACCTCTTTAAGAAGTTTTTCCAACTGAAGGTTGACATGCTGCTACCGATGGCTTCCACCGATCTCCATGTCTATTGTAAACTACTCAGCTTCGATCAAAGAAACATGCATGATGTACTGCTAATCTAATTCTTTTTTCTCTTCTTCATGTCTGCTGTAAATTTCCAGTCTCTGCAAATCTTGAAACTGTAGGCTGCGCTCATGATCCTCTGCATATTTGAAATTGCCACTTGTTGTCTTGTCAATTTTCTCTTCACTTTTTAAGTTTTCAAAAGAGGCAATATGATCTTGATAACAATCTAAGATAGTGGGTGTATTTGGTGTACTTTTTAAAACATTTATACTATGTCCATCATCCTGTAGATCATCAATATCTTGTTCATGATGAGAAGCATCTCCTGTTGTAGCATATTTCACATAACTATCTGATTTCTTATTCAACAAATGAAATTCATGACAACACTGAGGGTAGAGAAGATCAGCTGAAAAATGATCTTCACAAAACACGTAAAAAGCAGCGTGAAAATCAGCCAAAGAGCTGACACTTGCACTTGGAAGAGACTGACACCAGTCAAGAGCAATCCCCTCTAGTGAAAATTTGAAGAGCTTGATTTGAACATCTTTATGTACAATTTCAAGCCGGTCAATGAAGTCATGGAAATCCAGCAAATGTTCAGTTGGTACTTCCCACTCTTCACCTCAAAATCTGGGAAGGCCATTTTCCCATTCATCTCTACTAGGCACTGGATTAGGGAAACCAACAATACTTGAGAAATTGCAGAACACATACCACTTTGCTAAGATTTGATTCATTTATATACCAGTAGAGTCACCAACAGATCCGTTCTTCATGGAGTCGCCACTGAATTCGTCCTTCATGGAGTCGACAGATAGATAATTACAATCGAAATAATGTCCAGGCTTTGTCTATCATCAAAGCTAGATCTATTTCGTCTCCCAAGGAAGCTGAGCTTCAATCTCCTCTCCCCGGCAACGACACCAATTTGTTATCACTCCAGGAAACTCTCCTAGGCTGTAAGTCGGAGATGCCTGGTAACTAACTCTTTTTGGGAAATATTTTCTTACTAATTGATGTGGTTTTTGGATCAAGATGAATATCTAGGGACTGGACTATGTGTTTAAGACTGTCTAGAGATATCAAATATCACAAGGCCTTCTAGAAATGAAATCAGACAAGGTTTGATAAAATGGAAGAGAAGATAATTATTGAACCAGATTATACTCATATAAAACAAGCACAATGGGTTTAAAAGCTAAGGAAAATAACTTATGATTCTTAACTTAATCAATTAGCTAGTG
Organism: Picea engelmannii; assembly: GCA_009831015.1. Taxonomy (NCBI): domain Eukaryota; kingdom Viridiplantae; phylum Streptophyta; class Pinopsida; order Pinales; family Pinaceae; genus Picea; species Picea engelmannii. Next base: position 12,942 of record ML863540.1, on the reverse strand, counting down.
AGATGAAAGTCACATGTGAATTGAATAAGTGCTAATGAAGAAAACATTCACTCATAAGATATCAGAAAACATAACAGAAAAAGTCTGATAACACAACTAAAAGAAGCTTGCAATGTTTCATATATTAAGAATAAGTCTCTTGGTTATAGTAGCAGCATGTAGAAATCAATATCGAACCCCCTTAGTGCTCCAAATGACTTTGTCTTTATAGCATTTTACAATCAGTTTCAGATCCTAAAACAATGGATCTGATATTCTAAAATTAGAAAGTCAAAACTGATTCACAAAAGATAAGGAGAGATCCTCAAGATGAGGTCAACCTCTATCTTTTGGTCTTCAAACATTGGTTGAAAGTTGATGAAGTGTATCCTAGCCTTCCAAGGCTCTTTGATCTGTTCCTTTGAAAGTGGAATTCAAATTTGATGATGTGTGCCAAAAATCCCTATCATTTTTCCATTGAAAATCACCAAATCTAGTCAAAAAATTCCCTTTTGACTTTCATCTCCAAGAATGGCCTTCATATTTTGATTTGATAATTCATAACCATCTTATTGAAGAAGAATTCAAACCATTCAAACCCAAAAATTCCTGATCTGGGCAAAAATTTGGCTATTCTGGCCATGACAGGCTTTCAACAGCTAACTTACCCGAAAATCTGCTCCTTATCTGTTGAAAGGCGCATCTTTCAACAACTAACTAGTCATAATTCTGCCTTCTGTGCTGGTGAAAGTGTAAATTTTTTCAAAATCAAATTTCTCAATCATGGAGAGTCTGTTTTGCATACTTAAATAGTCGATCGACATCTACAAATCCTAAAATTTCCAATGCTGCTTTCAGATCTGCATTTGGGTCTTGGGAAGCTATCGAAAATTTCCCTACAATATTAGGCATCTTTCCTTCAAAAATGTCGGTGCGTTTTTGAGTGCTAACACTTACATGCTTGCTGGCAGTGGGGCATTCTACCTAGAGAGGGTGATGATTTGACAAACAATAAATAAAATTCATTATCTTACAACTTGTCCTAATGTCCGACACTACTTGTAGGTAAGGCTCAAAATAAGTATGCATGGTTAAGCAAAGGTAAATGAACCCCATCAATCTTCCATTGGGAACTAACTTGAAGATAATCTTAATACTCTCTCACCTACCTCTTCTTAACTATATGTAGGATGTTCTGTCCTACAAGTTGGGCCATATTTTTAACTGTCTTACCATGCTAATGTGTGAAATTTATCTCTACACTTGGAAACTATAAATCTTAGGCTATTGGGGGGAAATGACTGGTTTCCTATATATTTTATTGTGAAGTGTCACAATACATAGGAGTGGGGGAGGGGTTTCTTGAGATTAAAAAAAAAAAAAAAAAACACTAAACACTTCCCATCTATATTAGAAGCCCATGAGAAAAGGAAGTAGGATCTTTGTTAAATTCTATCATATTGTCTTTTTACAATATCTCAGGCTATTATATCAACAATTGTTTGTATTGGCATGATAAGATTTATACTGCTGACATTATTTATGTGTGTGTAATTAATAAGCATGTTGTGCATTTTTATCTGTTTTTATATCTAATACAGGGGAAGACTGCTTACACTCGAATATTCCTTGTAACAGTGACAATTCGATGACAGTTCAAGTAAGAAAGGAAACTAAAGATGGATGTTACAAATCCTATCCATGATATTTTTCACCATGCCTGCCAACAATCCTCTAATCCGAGTACCATGGGAAAATGTTCACTTACTATTGTATAGGTTTCACCTATATGGAGGACTAGATGGAGTGCCATATGGAGGACTGAATGGAGGACCGAATGGAGTGTCGTCTGTAGGACCGGACGGAATACCTTATGGAGGATTGGAAGGAGGATTGGATAAGGTATTGAATACACTGTAAATGTGATCTTCACGATCTCATTCAGGTATGATCATTGGAGTTTGACTACGTCCATGGAAGTGATGAATTAATTGGTGTATTTTTAAAATTCATTTTATGATCAAAATAAATTTACAAATTCTTTTTATGATCAAATGTCCAAGTCTTTGACTTGGACATTGATCAAATCTCTTATACAATTTCATTTTACCTCCAAAGTACAAATCCTTAGAAATTTAAATTCAGCACAATCATGACCATGCATGACACTCGTTTATGACAAATACACCCATGATTCAACTGTTTCCATAGCAATTGCATCAAGGAATGAGTACTCTATATATATTTCTCATGCCTTGCCTATATTTCTCATACCCTATCTATATATCTCATCCTCTACCTATTATATCACTCATCATTTTATTGTTATATCACTCATCCTCTACCCGATTTTGGTCTCCTACTCATCCCTTTCTCTGCAACCATGCCAAATCGTCATGAACTATCATCCTACACCGATCTACTGGCCATTCCAGAATTCAAATCCTTTCGAGAGGTCTTCCTCCATGCATGTTGGGGGTCATTCCTTACCAGTCTGCAGGGTCACAATGACAGTGTCTCCCTCCAATTCTCTCTTGAATTTGATGGGATATTTTCTCATGTAGGGTCACTAGTATTTTCGATCTTTGAAGAGTCCATTACTTTGGCCATGAAATTACCATGAATTAGGGACTAGTGGTTCAAACATCATCAGCTGCCACGCCAAAGCTACAACTTGGTGTTTAAGATTGAATGCTAAAATGTCTCTGGAGCTAAAAGGTATTCAAAAAGGTGGATTAAATATGATCTTATCAACCCTATGATCATTATTACCAGACTCATTACCTGTGAAGGTAAGTACTCTATTTTTAAATCCTATGATTTTCATCTTTTGGCCCATTTTCAATTAAAAACCCCCCTGAATTTTCCCTTCTAATTTCTGAAACGCCTCGAGAAGATGTCTTCCCATGTCTGCAAAAATTTGGAAAACTCTCACCACAACTTATTTCACCATGTGCTCATTAAATTTCTTATCATATCAAAATTGAATAAATAGGGAAAAACATGGGAAGATTTCCTCTATCAGTTTTCGAACCCTCATCTCATAGTTAAAACAAGCAAGAAGCCGATCGATCCTGGGAATGTTACCCCACCTAATTCTAACTCTCCTAAAACCCCAAAACCTCCAGTTCAAAATATCTCCCTGTCTAATAAGAAAGCCAATAAAACTATTGATCTCCTTATCTCCTCATCTAGTAAGAAAGTTAAGAAACCTACTGATGATTCCCAGTTACCTCCAACACCTATTGATTCTAAACCGAAGAAATTGAAGGATTCATTTCATCAAGAGTTTCCTATGATTCCTACAATATGAGGGGTGCTAATAGATTCAAGAGGAAATCCTTTTGAAGAAGCACTCGAAGTACGAGTGGCAAGTCCAATATAAAACCTCCAAGTACCTCAGATCTTATTCAATTGTCCTCTGACCATGAGATCCCCCACAAAAAACTTAAAGAAGATTCTGTGGAGGGGTCTAAACTAATAAATAGATCAAATATGAACTTATCACAATGAGTCTTCCTCAAAAAGACACTTTATGGGTGTTCTAGATGCACTAAAAACACACTAAAAACCCTCAATTAAATTGTCAACCCGGGGTAAGTAAACTTAGAGTTGTAGCAATATATATGCCAATGTAGAGGGACTAGAGGTAATATAGTTTAACTAAGGAAACAATATATTGAAGGGATAATCTACTCAAGAAAAGCCTACTAATGATCAAAGCCTACTAAGAAACTTAAACTATGTAACCTAAGTAACTTTTGAACAAAGGATCGATGGATAGTCTTAAGAAGGAAAATGAAAACCCTACTTAAAGAAAACTAACTTAATCGTAATAATAAGCAAAAATAAACTATATATATAATAATCAATAACAACATCAAACTACTTTAATTAACCTACTCAAATTCAATAAGAAACTATCCTATAAAAGCAAGCAAATAAGCAAGCAACTACCCTATCAAAGAAAAATAGACAAGCAAGCAACTACCCTATTAAAGCAAGTAAACAAGCAAACAAACAACTAACTAACCTATGATAACTTCTACAACAATTAAAATAATTAAGATTAATCAATAAGAAACTAATTAAGCTAAGAAACAAGTGAACTCTATTCTTAAATTAAACTTCACAACTACTTCTAATTTATAAAAAGGAAATCTACTGAATTGAAAGAATTCTGATAATAAAAGTAATTAACAACTAATCTTTAACCTATGATAATAAAACTATTCCTCAATCTACCAAAGAAAAAATACTATCTATCCTACAAAAGAAAGGAAACTATCTTCTAATCTATGAAAGAAAGGAAACTATCTTCTAATCTATGAAAGCAATAAAATTGTCTTCTAATCTATGAGAGCAAGAAAACTCAAATATAGTGTTGATGGTTATGTCTCCGGTGTCTTATAATATCACGATGGAATTTAACAATTAACGATAATTCAAGAGTGATATAATCGATATTGACTTCGATAACAAAGTGAAAAGTGTGAATTAGGCAATCCAGTGAGAACTTAGCCATTATAGAAACATCAACTATCCTGCATATCCATGTGATCATTCAATCATGCATTAATCATCAATAGTATAAAGCCACTATTCTAGTAAATTCAATTGCATTCTATACTAATTAAGCAAACTCATACTACACTAAACTCAATAATCAAATTTGAATTGAAATTACAACTTAAATCTAAGAAAGAAATTGCATAAAGTAAACTAAACTAGTCCTATTTTAACAATTCAAATTGCAAAAGAGGAAATGCTCATAAAACAAAAAACAAATACTATTTCAACATATTACAAGAAAGCAAAAGAGCAAACTAAGTGACAATTTAGATAAGAAAAGCTAAATAACAACTAGATAAACAAACTGGAATTGAAAACTAAAGACTAATAACTATCCATCCACCGAAGCCTTGTCACATAAATCATGAATTAAAAACTCTGTTCTTAAACTCTATTTCAGCATAAAAGAAAATCTAATCTATCATCTAATTACACACAAGGTTAGTATCTAAGCTTGCAAGCTAGTTCCTACTAATTAAAAATTCATTGCATATTAACATGATCCTTCATAATAACCTACAAAAGAAACTAAAACAATTAAATCATAAACAACAATTTATACAGTAAAGAAGCATAATGAAAAGTCATGTATATGAAATGAATAAAAATGACAACTACACTATTCAAGAAAACTAAGTGGATATTCACCCGGACTATTGGTGGGACCCCCAGCAAGTCATGGCTACTCTTCAAAGGCGAACCACAAGCTCAACAACACAAATTCAACATTAAAATCCAAAACACAGTCTTTACACAATTTTAGCAAAATGAAAATAGAAAAACAAAGTTGAATTGTCTTTGTCTCTCTAACACTCTACTTAACATTTTTCTGACCATTGAGGTGGTATTTATAAGTTTTACAAGATGAGAGGTTGAGCAATATAAGGGTTGACCCTCTATAAAAGTAGAAAATCGCATTTAAGATGCCCTAACTGTTGGTGGCTTCTATAAATAAGGCAATCCAATAATCTCCCAGCATAACAACCCAAGTCGAGTTGTCAGAAGTTTAGTAGCTAGAGGCCATGAGCACAAGAAAAACCCATGTCTCTGATTCACCCATTGCTAGTCGTCAATATTCTAACCACCGAATCTCCCATGGTTTTTTTGCACGACAGAGTGTCGAATGGAGTACTGGACGGAATGCCAAATGCAAAAACAAGTTGTGATTTTTCATTGTGACACACAAAACACGAATTAGTTTCCTGGAATCATAAAAACATGTTGAATTATACTGAAAATCATCACAAAACAGGAAACACATATACATATTTGGCCAAAAAGGATCTAATTAAAGTCATTAATTAAATCATATTACGGTCCCAACATTACCCCCACACCTAAGATTTTGCAGGTTCCATTGCAAACAAAACTAAATTTCCCCTCATGACTAAGATTGTTGAGGAGGATCAACTTTAGAATCTTCTCTTTCTTGCTGTGAAGATTTGGTCTTGTGCCTCTTGTGTTGCTTCAATTGTGCCCTGAGGTTGTGGTTGGATTTGGTCATCTCGTCAACCAATATTTGAAGGGAATTCACCTTTGCTTAAAGGACTGCATTATCATGGTGAATATGTGTGTCCATAGTCTTCCTATCTTCCAACTGTTGTAGCAGCTGTAAATTCTCTTTTTATAGCTTCTCAATGGTTGGAGCAGGATCAGTTATCTCAGAGGAAGGCTTATATCCTTTGAAAGATGTAGAGTGTCTGTCATTGTTAGGATCTGGGGTAGGCATCTGTGAGGTAGGATTAATAGGGGGTTGATGAGGAGAAGTAGATTCAAATTTTGTCTTTCTTTGTGGATTTAATTCATCTACGGTCACTTCCCTAAGTATTTTGTGAGGAATCTCAAGATCAGAGAACACTTGGATAGGATCTGAAGTAGTCAGGGGTTTTGCATAAGGTTTTACTCTTATACTCTAGGTACTTTTTCAAAGAGCTCCTCTATGACATCGATTAGATCCTCTCCTATTTGTGGGAATTGTAGGAAAGTATTGTTGAATTATTTCTTGGAGATTTTTGGGTGTAGGATCAAGAGATATTGAAGGCATCGAGGGGTTAACAATAGGCTTCTTGGTCTTTTTGCTCGATGAGGTTGCAGGGATTTCAACAAGCTTCTTGTATTTTTGTTTCAATAAAGAAATGGCTTGTGTAGAAGGGTTTGGAGTCCTTGGAGAGTGGGGTTTGTATGGAGAAATAGTACTTAGATCCAATGTATTTTTTCTAGTCTTGATTGTCAAGTGAGGGTTTGCAAATTGATAAATGAATGCACCCCAAGTTTGCCCCTGTTTTTCTAATTCGACTAAAACAAGGAGTTTGATAAGGCCATGGTGAAAGAGGTTTTTGTGGGGGTTGGTTACATTCTTCTTCATGTGAGAGGACATCTTATCCAAGGTATTTAAAAAGTAGAAGGGAAAATTCAATGGTTTATTGAACTAAAAGTGGGCTAACAATCTAAAGTCATAGGATTTAAAGGTGGAATATCTACCTTCACATGTGATCAACCTGGTGATGACTATGAGAGGGTTGATCAAATCCTATTTTATCCACTCCTTGGAGTATCCTTTAGCTCAAGAGATGTTTTGGAATTTTGGTTTAAAAACCTTGTTAAAGCTTGAGCACAACAACTGGTGGTTTTTAAACCATCTATCTCCCACTCTTGAAAGCTTCGTTGCTGCAACTATGGATTCCTATGAGACCCCACAGGTGAGATATCCCATGCATGTTGTCTTCCCATCAAAACTTAGGGAGAATTTCATTGAAATGCCATCATTGTGGCCCTGCAAGTGGGATAGAAATGACCCCCAACCTACATGCAAAAACACCTCCCTACTCTATGAAAACTCAGGGATGGAAAAGAGGTCTATGTAGGAAGACAGTTCATACTATTTGGGCATCATGGTGGTATGAAGAAATGAACAGAGGAAAAATTCACCAAGAGAGGGTGCGATTGGGCCAAGGAATGGCATTATTTGAACAGAGTCCGATTGCAATTTGAATAGAGGAACAAATAAACAGAGGCTGAGAGCATTTTAAAGAACAGAGGAAAAAGAAAATGATTAGAGCTGAATCAGAATGAGCATAAGTGAGTGTGTGGAATAATGGGATAATCCAATTTCATTTTTTGAGTGTGCATAGGGTGGAATTGGTTGCATTCAAGATACCAGTTATATAAAATATGCAGAACAGAAATAAAATGCTAGAAATGGCAGAATAACAGTAAAATATCCAGCATAATCTTCACAATACACAGAAATGATATACAAAATAGCAATAGAAAAAGCACTTTGATTCAGAAAGAAATGTTCACAGGCCTCTTCAAGGGGGAAACCTCCAGTCGAGTAGCGCTCTGTTACAATAATCTTCAAGCTAGGGTTCTCATACCCTCGCCCCTTATTTATACTAAATATGTCTATTAAGAGAAGCATCTAGAGGAAGATCCTTCTAGAAGAGGAAGCTTCTATTAGGTATTCTTACATCTGCCTTATCCTATTTTATTGAAAGGCCTTATTAATATTGACCTTTATTACATCCGAATACATTGATCTACCTATGTGCAGGTTAGGACCTTAACATGTCCTCCCCATTAAAAACAACCTTGTCCTCAAGGCTTGAGATGTGGAAACTGCTGCAGAATGGTAGCTGGTTCCCAAGTGGCATCTGCTGGAGTCATATATTTCCACTGTACTATCACTTCCTTAATGGTTCTCTAACGAAGGTCATGCTCACGCTGGTCCAAAACTGCTTCTGGTTGTAGCCAAATGGATCCTTCTTCAACTAGCTCTGGAAGGTTGGCTTGAATTTGGCACCTGGTTCCAATCACCTTCTTCAAGCATGAAACATGAAAAACAAGATGTAGCTTTGACTGACTGGGAAGAGCTAACTGATATGCAACTTGTCCCACACACTTGAGAACTGTGTAAGGGCCATAGAATTTCGGTGCTAGCTTCTGACAATGCTCGGCCTTGAGGGAAGTTTGCTTATATGGTTGCAATCTCAGAAACACCTGATCCCCTTTTGCAAATTGACATTGAGAGTGACCTTGATCTGCTTGCTGCTTCATTCTATTCTGGGCCATGACCAAGTTCTCTTTAAGGGTACAAAGGATATCCTCTCGAACTGTAAGTGTTTGGTCAACCGCCTAAACCTTTGAGGTACCCGGTAAGTATGAGAGAACTAAAGGTGGCTTCTGTCCATATACTGCTTCAAAAGGAGTCATGCGAGTGGTTGTATGGTATGTATTGTTGTACCACCATTCGGCGAGGGGTAACCATTGAGCTCACTGGTGTTGTTTTTCAGAGGCAAAGCACCTCAGATATGTTTCCAAGAACTTGTTGACAACTTCCATTTGGCCATCCATTTGGGGATGATAAGCTGAGCTGAGATGCAATTGTGTGCCTTGTAGTTTAAACAATTCCTGCCAAAAATTTCTTGTGAAATTTGGGTCTCGATCGGAAACAATAGAGTGCAACATGCCATGCAGCTTGAAGACCTGGTCCATGAAAATTTGAGCCACCGTTGATGCAGTAAATGGGTGGGGAAGAGAACAAAAATGAGCATACTTGGAAAGGTGATCCACCACCACCATTATGACTAATTTATTCCCTAATTTGGGTAAGCCTGTAATAAAGTCCATAGAGATATTATTCCAAATAGCAGGAGGAAT